>KK115652.1:440916-499007 GCA_000611955.2 Stegodyphus mimosarum | reverse complement strand
GGGACCATTGATGTTCAGTCCAGTTTTGATGTACTTTACACCAATTAAAGCGATCCCTCTTTTCTGTGAACACAGTAAAACACATACCCTTGGCTTTCTGGTATAAAGGCCTTTTTCATTAAGCCTTCTGTATATTGTTTGCCGTGATGCAACAGTTCCAGTGGCGGCTGCAAGTTCTGAACTTAACTGGCGAGCAGTAGCCTTTCTGTTACGACGAGCAGTTAATGCCAGATACCGATCTTCAGAAGCAGTTCTCATTCGTTTCCGACCTTTGTCCAGGCCTCCTTACTACACTTCCATTATTTTGAAACTGTTTCCATAGCTTAGAGACTGTCTGTCTTGAAATATTCAGACATGTGGCTGTTTCCATGATTAACTGCCCTGCTTCTAAACGGCCGATAATTCGCCACTTTACAGATTCTTCCAAATGATACTTCGAAGCCATACCAAACCGCTTTGAGTCCCTACACACTGAAATCAAACGCTATGTTGCAGAAATTCACTCAAATATTCAGTTTGCGCAAAGCGCTTGATTGACCCTTGGATGACGTAACGCCTAGATTTGCATTTCACAAACCGTTTGATTACTTTTGATTGGATAATGCTAATTAGGGTTGGTTTTCACACATTCCCTGCAAATACGGATCACATTGATTCGATATTTCATTGAATATCATCATTTTTGGGTATGTAAAGATAATTTTGGACATGAGTGTAATATGAGATGTTAAAAAAACTCATAGCACAAAAAATAAAGTTGCTAGAAAGCATTTGTTACAAGTTAGTAATTTTTTTATAAGGAAGACTATTCCAAACATATTTATTCTGAAAAAAAAAACACGAATATAAACTGATTTTGTCATTCATATTGCTGATACAGTTTACGTACATCTGATATTTCATTTGTTAATTTTAGTTTTGTTATCAAGTGGTTTTTCGCATTATCTGATATATAAATAGATACACACATATATAGACAAAACACCAAACACAGACTTTATGCATTAACTATCAGCAAAATTTAGAAGTTCTATGTACAGCTGAAAAGAAAACGTATAACAATGTTTCAGTAAGAATAAAATCAGTTTGTTCTTTGCAAGCGACACCGAATTCGTAAAAAAAATTTTTTTTGTTGCTAAATCAGGGAACAAGAATTTTTAAACTTCAGGTTAATGCGTTTACGTTTGACCTCATGATTTAAATAATATTCATATAATGCAACAACGTTTTCTCAGTATCAATAAAAGAATCAACGTAGCAATAAGACGCCCAGACGGTATAGTAGTTAGAGGAGCCTACTGCGATACCGAAGGGGTCAGGTTCGAATGCCGGAGAAGGCATGGATGTTTGTAAATGTATAGTGTCTTTGCGACATGGAGCATTCTAAATGCATGGCGAACCGAATGTCTTCTTGGGGGGAGGGGAAGATGGGTGGAAGACCCTCGGACCTGTACCCCGGTGTGCTCTCTCTCAAAACTGGAGCGGAACTGAAGTTGTACTGTCACCTGTATGGTGGTCAAGGCTCTAGACAACGATAGGTACAATCTTGCTCTCCTTGCCAAGATGAATTTCCTGGACTTGTTCTGATGTTACAGACAGACAAGTGAGATAAGTCACAACAACAACAACGTGGCAATAACATATCGTGTTATAAGGTATTTCTCCCACCTTCTTAGCATGCCTTCGTGGTATAATGGTCAGCACACTCGGCGCGTATCGAGAGGCCCGAGGTTCGAGTCCCGGCGAGGGCATCGCTCATTATTCAATTCCCCTGCTTCAGAAATAACCTAATGACTCTACAGAGGCGCCAGAACTAAAAAAAAAGTGGTGGATGATATTTCTGCACCACCAGGATTTGCAATGAGCAAAAAAGAAAGGAAATAAACAAACAAAAAGACCAAAAAATTTGCCTTTCAATTAATATCCAACGAGAGAACCAATGGGGAAAGTGAAAAATTATTTACATTAACAAAGTTACAATGTAATTACGCATATGCCTTATCAAGACGCGGTATATGTGAACTTCCATTAGCTGCACCTCCGGTACTTTCAGATCATTCATATACCATTATAGAAATTTTTTAATTCGTTGACAATGGGAATCTATTCCGGAGGATCACGCGAAAATATTAATCAGGCGAGGATCAAGTAAAAGTATTTAAACTAAAGTTTAACTTCAGTTTTTCACAAACAGTTTCTCAAACCATTGTTTCCGTTGAAAAACCTTTTAAATCCAGCAAACATTCCGAAGTTTCAACTCGCTGTAATACTTACAACGTTAATGCAAACTGTACGAGTCCAAACGCGCAGTTGGGTAGTTGTCTTGCCTTGTCGAAAGTTTTCAGATGACGACCATGTTATTATGAGCAAGTCCTACATGGAAGTTCTATCTCCCATTCTGGATAAAACCATGAAAAAGACTATGGCTGAAGCTAGCGAGGTTTTAAAAGTACTTATCACTTCCATTTACACATAAAAGCCTCAAGGAAAATGATTCTAGTTTAGAAATCAACAACTGGCAAGGACGTCTTGACACTCACAATAGCATCTTTCAGGCAGAAGTGCTAGCAATTACGGCTTCAATGCAACATCTTATAGATTAACCAGACCCCACGAGCAACCATCTATACCGATAGCCTGTCAACTTTACTTGTGCTTGAGAATCATCATCATGTCTCACCGCTCATATTCAGTCTCCAACGTCTCCTTACGCAACACCCTCACTACAATCTCAACCTGCTGTGAGTTAAAACCCATGCGGATAATGAGGGCAACGAGGCTGCAGACACGTTGGCCAAAGATGCAATTTTTAACCCGACAGCCGAACTCATCACCGTACCTGCACTCTCCTCTTATCTAAAGGGCCTCCTACGAGAGCATGGAATGAACCAATCTCAACGAGAGTGGACCAAATGCGAGACAGCCAGATGGATTCCCGAAACCACCTCCCGAAAGTTTCCACCGACCGACTCTTTGCCGTAGCACCACTCACCTACTTCATCAAGGGTCATGGCCCGTTTCCAAGTTACTACAATCGCCATGGCATCTCAGATATCGATGTCTGTGTCTGCGAATCAGATGGGTCATCAGATCCTTACGTATTTGAATGTCCTTTAACAGCTGCGCACCGTTTTCCGCTACCTACATATAAAAGGGAAGCCTATCACCGGCTCCTTATAACTCATAAAGGAGGGGTTAATTCAATCTCCAGCATCATTAATACCATCTCGGCATTGGAACAGGCCTTTGCCAACCGTGCTAAAATGACGCTGTCAGCAGACATCGGACTCCACGCTCTGGTGTACAGACGATAAGCTTCACCACTAGTCCAGTGGACGACTAGAATTTACAACATCTGCTCATCACAACAACTTTGTGTGTTTAAGCTCCCATGCCCACAAATTTCAAGTGTGCAATACTAATAATTCGCAAGTACTGTGCTTTTCGTGCCTCTATATACCAGTGCATTCCCATCTGTATTCATGCGTTTTAATATGTATGTACACTCACGTTTGTGAAAATTGCAACACCAAGAAGGAATCGTCATAATTGAATGCAATTTAATACACAGTTGAGTGGTAGTGGTACAAATAAATGATTAAATGTTCAAAGCAAACAAACAAGAACAAGAGATCAGAATCTGTATTTTGTGTGGCCACCACGCGCCGCACTAAGTGCTGCTACACGACTTGGCATGGAGTCAAACAAAGTTTGAATGTCTGACTGAGGAAGAGCATTCCATATCGTTTGTACGCGTACCCAAAGTTCGTCTGCAGACGCAACAGGACGAGGATCACGAGCAAGACGCCGACCAATGACATCCCACACATGTTCAATTGACGACATATCCGGGGAACACGCAGGCCAAGGAAGAAGCTGTACCTGCTGCGCTGCAAAGAAGGATTTAACAATCCGAGCAGTATGAGGGCGGGCATTGTCCTGTTGAAATACAGCGCCTGGCAAGCTTTGAAGGAAGGGAACAGCTTCGGGCTGTAGAACTTCACGGATATACCGGTTGCTGTTCAGATTGCCCACAATTCGTAGCAATTGAGATCGTCTATGATATGCTATGGCGCCCCAGACCATAACTCCGGGTGTTCGTCCACTGTGGCGTTCGATAATGCACTCCGGAAGGTGGCGTTCACCGGCATAGCGTCTGACACGAATGCGGCCATCATGGTACCACAAATTAAAGCGGGATTCGTCAGAAAACACGACATGCTGCCAATCAGCACGCCAGTCTCTATGCTGATTGGCCCATTGTAGCCGCAGGCGGCGATGGTCGTGCGTTAGGGGGATCCTGTATAAAGGAGTCCGTGCGCGCAGTCCACACTGCAGCAGACGTCTACGAATTGATGAAGCACACAATGAAACACCTGTAGCTATTGACCACAGTGCTGCCAATTGTCTAGAGGAAGCTGTACGGTCCGTCCGCGCCATGCGGACCAGGTGTCTATCATCGCGAGCTGACGTCACATTTCGGGGTCCACTCCCGGATTTCCGAGTTGTCCGACACTCGTCCGTCCACTGCTTCCAAACGCGCATCACTGTGCTGCTGTTACGCTGCACACGAGAGGCTACTGCACGATACGACAATCCAGCTTCACGAAGGCCGATGATTCTCCCTCGTTCAAACTCTGTAAGTTGTTCAAATCTCGCTCTCTTTCGTCGACGAGGCATAAGTACAGATTGAGTTAACGTTTACCACTAGCAGATAACCACCGATAACCATACACGCCTCGCTACAGCCGTCTATTTATTCGGATCCATCAGCTGTTCAGAGGGCGCTGCTCAGCATACGCATGCGCTACGGATTTGCAATTCTAATCATTTGCATATCATGCGCTACTTTGCATTTCCTGAAAATTTCAGCTCACTCGCGTAAGTCCTTCATGGTGTTGCAATTTTCACAAACGTGAGTGTATATCTTTTTGTGCTTTAAGTGATTATGTGTATGTACCTGTTTTATGTGTTGTGTGTTTATGTATTTTGCGCTTTGTGTCTTGTGTAGTATTTGTTTATGTGTATATCTTTTTGCATTTTTACTAAGTACTTACCATCTGTAACACCATAGCTTACCTCTTCTATCTGTAATACAACCCTACTAACGCCTTGTAAGGCCACGTACTTCCCTTTGACAACCGCAATAAACTCCCGGTGCAGCCTTGTGGGGCTCCAGGGAGCTATTGCTGTAGTTAGAGGAGGAAGTGGGACACATGCCTGTTTACCTCTGTTAGACACCAGGCGTTCAAAATGGCTAATTACAGCAGACTAACTTGTTCACCTATCACTATTGCATGTTAGACTGTAAAGAATAATATGTCCAAAATTGATGAAGTCAGAAACTTTTTTCTAGTTCCTTTTGGCAATTAAGCCGTGGATTAAGAAGTTAAAAAATATAGCAACCGTTCTATGAAGGCACCTAAAGGGTTTTTGAAACAGCGGAATTATTTGCAGATTATCTTCTTCAATAGTAATTTGGCCCAAAGTCAATTCCCTCCAAAGCCGTTCATGAAGAAAAGTTTTTTCAAGGCAGTTAAGCCGTGGATAGTTCTTCTTTAGCTCCAAAGTGTCCAAATTTCTTGACTTTGAAAGAAATTAAGAAAATTATTAGTAAGTTGAGACGTAATAAAGCGCTTTCTGTAGATATTATCAATAAAGAGCTGTTCAGAATGTTTCTGAATAGAACGTTTCTGACTAACGTAGCTAAGGTATCAGCAAAATTTTTAACGCCTGTGCCTGTCTTTTTAGGTAATATTTCCAAAATCGCTGGAAATGCGACCAAATTTTTCTGCTGCCAGAATAGCATAAAATCATGAAGATGGCGCAAGTAACGGGCCAGTTAGCTTTTTATTCTTCTAGAAAGAATTTTATATATATTCTCGCTGAACTGGTTTACCCCTCCCCCCTTGTCTGACGTAGACGCTAACTTGGTGCGTAGGACTGCGGTACGTGCTGCACGCACAGTAGGGAGTGCGGATCGTCTTGCTGCTGACGCTTAAGAAAAAGCGTGGGATTCTTCGAACGATGAAAAAGATGCAAGCTCCAATTTCCTAAATTTTCCTGAATGTTATTTCTGCTGCAATTTGGGTGCATTCCTTCGTGGTGAGAGATTTCATGACGTATATGTGAATGAAATGCGAGTAGCCGACAATTAAAGATGCTAAAAAATTGGCGATGGTGTGGAACTCAGCTTAACGGAATCTTTTTTACAAAAATAAAAAGATCGGTGTGAACAGTGCAACGTCAGGAATTCGGGTGTAAAATGACAAGCGATTCCAGTAAGAAAATGGGACGATGTTAGTAGATTAGTTTTCTGATCCATATTTAACACCAGGTTGCACAACCATTAATGGTGCCATAAAATTCATATTTGTGTATTTAATCAAGAGAATAACTGTATATATAATAACTGTAATATGTATATTTTTTGAAAGGCAGAGTACAGTAATTGGGGTGAGTCAAGTGTTTTATTTATTCCTTTTCTAGGGTTAACACGAGCAATGTACAAATATTGGTGTAAGCCAGCAACTATTGGGCACATAAGACACTTA
The DNA here is from genome assembly GCA_000611955.2 of Stegodyphus mimosarum. Taxonomy (NCBI): domain Eukaryota; kingdom Metazoa; phylum Arthropoda; class Arachnida; order Araneae; family Eresidae; genus Stegodyphus; species Stegodyphus mimosarum. The sequence goes on along the minus strand of KK115652.1, from coordinate 492,453 downwards.
AGCGTGTCCAGCTTAGTATTAGTTTACCTCAACCCCACAAGGATCAGAAATTCATAATAGAGTACTGCCCTTCTCTTGCTAGACCTAGTTTACCTAAACTTTGATAGAATCTAGGAAGCACGTGTTACCTAACAGCTAATTAAATTTCTGCAGAACTTCGAAATATGTTTCGAAAAAGGTAATGATGTCAGCATTTGGTTGTTTAATCATTTCAGTAATAGTTTTATTATATTTTATGACCCAGTAATTATATTTATCAAAAGATGAAATAATGAAATTTTCTCAAAATATTTTCAAAAGTAATCATTACAAACTTTTTATGACTATTAATGCTTTTGGCTATATATGTGAGTTTATTTTAATTTTTCTTGTATTTTACATTTTACTAGCTGTTAACAAATTATTATTGCTATTATTCTTACATATGCATACTTTTATGAATTGTCTGGTTCTGGGTGAAAGAAACTCACACTATTTAATACTTGCTTTAAATTAACATGATCAAACAATTCAATCCATATATATAGAAAAATGTAATTCCTTCAAAATCTCCATCGAAGATTCCGAAAGAAAACGCACATATAATATTTATTTTGTTTACGAACAAACTTAAATCTATTACTTCAGTTTCTAATTAAGTAAAATAGATTTTAATGAGTACAGTCCATAATTAGAATTCCATTAACAGAAAGTTATTATTCCGTTCATTTCAACAGACAGTCGGGCGTGTAAAATCTCAAAATTTCGTACGCAAACATCAGTTATTTTGATGCTTTTACTTTCGTAAGAATTGAAAGATTTGGAAATAACGGAAAGAAGAGAACATCAGAAAACTCTTAGTGATGCTTCATCAGTGTTTCATAGCTGGCCTATTTTCTGGAGAATAAAGGACCAATTAAATTAAATATTTATTCTATATTCACTAATTTCAATGAGAGTTAAATAAACTGAATAATATGTTCAATAAATAGTTGGAGTGAAAGTGAAAGTTACAGTGATTAAAAAGTCTGTTTTATGAAAACTTTATTAGGCAGAAAGCGCTTCCCAACTACGAATGTAAAAATTTACCTTTAAGCGCTGTGATAGTTTAGAAACTGGAGTTCGAAGGCATCTGCAATGCGTTATATGTTAGAATAGAAGCAGAGGATATTTGCCTTTTCGAAATCGAATAAATTAAATGTATTATTTGGATAGTTATCGATATTAAACCACAGATTTTCTTGAAAGATTGATTTTGTCTTCTGAAAGCATGAAAATATGTACTACATTGTTAAATGTTTTAAAAAAGCAAGTTTCAAAATTTACTTCTTATTTTATATCCGTCGCTATTTTCTCATCACATTTCTGGTTAAAATATTTGCTAGATTTTTCAGATAGTTTCACAAAACTTCGTGTTACTTACATGTGGAAATTTTATTTTTTGGAAAGCTATGTATTGTGATCAAACATCTCTTCTGAGAAATCTTTTAACCAGAAATCATCAGAGTATTTTTTTTAATCTTTCCCAATTTTATTTCGGATTGTATATTGCTTTCCTGCAGTTTCTGATATTTTCCTATTTTGCCGATGTGACAGGGGTATTAAAGTATATCTGTAATTCTTTAGCTAGCTCTGGCGTGTCGCTAGAAATAAAAGAGATTTCACATTGAATAGAAAAAAAGATTCATACTTGCAGAAAACCCTAAGCATTATATTAAAAAATCTGATGGGGACATAACAGGATGTTCTTGTACGTCCTAAATTATGCACACTTTTTGAAGCAGTTCATTTAAACTTGCAGGGTTTTACTTATTTAATTCCAATGTTCTATCTTAGAACCCCACAAACACTAACAAGCGAATAATCGCTTAAGTGTGTGAACAAACACGTAAGACTTAAGAAGGGTTACCTAGCCTTTATTTCTCAGAATAATTACAATCAAATCCTAACTCGGAGTATACACAAAGTCTCCACTTGGCTTGAACTTAAATAATAAGGAATTTAAACTATTAACTATCTGAAAGATATAGCCGAAGCTATCAGATTTCTAAGTAGTTAGCTTTTAAATATTAATTAAATCGGCGAACCCAAGCAAGGGCCTAAAATATGGCCGAGCGTAGTAGCTAAGAGAGAACGTAGCCAAAAGGCAAACGCGCGCTAGCCAGGAAAATCAGATTCTCTCTCTCGAAGTCGGCGAAACATCGACTTAAGTAGTACTCTTACTCATTTGCATTCACTGCGTTTCTGAAATTACATTCTGGTAGGAAACTGTAAACTGAAATTAGAGTCGTTAGAAAAGGTGCATAACTTAAAATAACTGTTAATAAAATTAGGATAAACCTTACAAACTTATTTCCTCGAATTATTCTGAATAAATTAACTTTTGATCAAGACAAGTTGAAAATGACAAGTTAAAGCCTGAAAATTGTGTAATTAAATATCCGAGTAGAGTCAAATTTCTTTAAATTTTATTTCTTCATAATGAGTATAAAACATTACTGAATATAAGAAAGGTTTTTTTTTTAAATTTGACATTGGGAAAATATGAATATTTTCGTCATTTAACAGTTCTGTAATCGGAAGTACACTGAAGTGCCACTGAATCAGGCATAGAAAGTGAATAACGAGTTGGTTCTCATCTGGACTTGATAACGGCTGCCATACAAAAAGCAATAGATGCAACAAGTTCCCGAAAACATTCCACGGGAACTGCTTGCCAAATATCGGCTATAGCTTCTAATAATTCAGTAAGGGTCGCTTGTGCTTCAGTAAGTGTTGTGTGATGTGCTTTCATACCTTTCTGCAAAACACTCCAAAGATGCTCAATCGGATTTAATTTAGAGAGTCTAGGTGGACAATTCATGACACAGAAGTCAGAGGAATGCTCATCCAACCAGGCAATAGCCAACCAGGATCTGTGAGCTGTCACGGCTTTGCACAGTTCCAGTATGGCGTGCAGGATTCATGGCTTCATGAGCCTGACGCCACATTATCAGCCTGTCGTCGGCTTTAAGAATTCAGAATCGAGACTGATCAATCCATGCTACTCGTTTCCAATCCTCTAGAGTCCATTCTCTGTGTTTTCTTGCCCATGCAAGATGTACACTGAGCAATGGTACTTCTGTGGATCTACGACTCCCGAAGCCCATACGGTGAAGCGACCGTTGCAAGGTCCATTTACTGACTGTACAACTGGCGCATTGATTCAACTGGGTGGTAATTTGAGCTAATGTTTGGCTTCACTGGCTAAATACAATACATCTGAGCCATCTCACACCACGCTCGTTCAAGGCTAATTGTCCTTTGCAGTTTGGCAGATAGCTAGGTTTTTTGTTCCACAATGCGTGTATTCTGAGTATACTGTTGATATGGTCGACCTTAGCAATTCTAGCTCTCTGACGGTTTCGGAATTTAAACGACCCATGCATCGAGCGCCTACTATTTGTCCGCGAACGAAGGCATCTAAATCAGAAGTTTCAACCATCCTTGATAAATGAAATTGACTGATTAACAACAACCATCAGTACTAGCTCTCTTTCTCTCTCTATCTCTCTCTATATATATGAATTTACCATAGCACACTAACGTGAGCATAAACGCGGCGCAGAGCTACAAAATTTATGCAGCCATGTTTATCTCTAATCCAGTGGCCCTTCAGTGTATATGACTACAACCAAAGATTGCGGAATATTTCGTCATTTAAAATACTTCTAAAATTGAAAGTATATGGCTACAACCATCAATTGCGAATATAAAGACCGCGTGAGACGGTCATATGTTCGTTAATGCCGATTGCAATAAAAACAAGAGCTGCAAGATTAGATGTTATTGCAGTCCCATATACAAAATTTACACGTTTTATGGCTAATCATTTTTCAGTTATACGAGATACACACTTACGTACTCCCAAACGCCACGAAAAAATCCACGCTGAATCCATTTTATAATATGTTACGGAATAAAGAGTCGTTTATTCTGTTCGTACGTAAAAAAAGTCACGCAAAAACATTGTCGAAACGGATTCGGTAACCGTCAAAAGGAATATTTCCTTTGAATTATGATACACGAAATTTTTTGCAATAACAATACTTTCTTTACATATTTCAAGGAAGTAAAAGATAAGCATATTATTAATTTTAATCCTAAAAGTGATGCTTTTGTTAAAACGTATCCAGAAAAAAAACGCGGTTTAAAATAACATTTAGCATTACTGAAATAAGACGAATTATGAAAATTTTTAACAAAAATGCAATAGCTTTGTGGTATGTGGGCATGAGTAAATCATTTGGAAAGACCGATTCTGAAATGCTTAGATGTTTGAAATTTTAGATGTTTTACATAGATGTTTTACATACTTTTCGACGTCTACAAAAAAATTACTATCCGATTTTAAATCATCATATCTATGATGTCAGTAATATCATTTTAAAATTTAATTACTTTAAATCTCAAAATTGATTATACTCCTTAAGTTATCTGATGCTAATTACTTAATAATCTAGCTATAATAAGAATCTGTTCAAAATTTTAAATTCTTTATTTTATTGCAATAAGAGTTAGCTTCTCGATTTGCACAGAAGGAATATTTATGCTCTTTGCAGATTAAATGCTATCCGTAACCGAACCTTTCGATAAACAACTACCTTATTTTTGTTAAATAGCTATTTTTTTCATGCTGAAAAATTACAGCCGTTGCGAAATGTGTTTATCATAAGCGGACCATTTCCCATGAGTGTGTATTTATAGCTAAGGTTATCGATAAAAGAAATATAGTTAAGTTTCCCTGAATAACAATTTAAAAGAAAGTTGGAATGGCGAATTACATTAGATTAATTAAAAACTTATGATAAGTGAGCTGAATGAAACTAAATACACGTTTGATGAATTATGTAATTATTTACTTTTATTTATGTAATGATTACATTTTTAATTAAATAAAATTAACTAGGTATAATTAAGGTCCTGATGTCTAGAATTCTAATGGGGAAAGAAGGAAAGGGGGGAGATGACAATATTTTGGTAAAAGCAAGATAGGGTTTTCAAAATTAGAAATATTTTGTCCACTATGTATATAGTATATACATGTGTACGGACACAGGTCGATATGCTCACCATTTTTTTCACTTTGTGATATAAAATTACATAGTAGTGGTAAAAAAATGATATTTTACTCAAGTTTTATTAATAGTTAGATTTACATGCATTCCTTCCTTTAATGCTTTGCTTCGTTACTTACTCGCTCAGTCCAGAGATTTATACAGATTTTTAAGGCAAGCGGTGTGGATTAAAACAAGAACACAACAATAATCGGCATGATTCGTAGTTTAGAAGCTTGGTTATTGCTTGCCTAGATAGAGACATAGTAGTTGATCAGAATAGACTTCAACGCCTGACGTTGGCGCTGTTGGTTAAGTTTCGAAAATAAATTTGTTTATCTGTTCGACCCAGTTAATGTTAAAGCTTCGTTTAGATCTGCTGTAGAAATAAACCAGCTAAGTTCCAGCAAGTTGCTGTTTACAAGAAATGATTAATTTGTGTTATATTATTGCAGCAATCGTAAATGGAAACGTTCGATGTCTTTTTGTGATACTACACACATTCAGGCAATGATTTTATCACTTCCACCCTTTGTCTTCTTTCATTTTTTTCGGGAATCTTTCCACACATAATACAGAGGAATTTCAATACACTTAGTCATGTGCTGATAGATCTGATCGATTCAATTCGAGAAATGCTAATAATTCAGTTTGTCTTGAATTTTAAAGTGCTTGACATTCTTGCCCTTGTCGAAAGTAAACATTCTATCTAGGCGGTAAATGAATATCAAGTCTGGTGATAACATGTGACTGAAAATGCATTGGTGATTCATAGATGTCTATAGATTGAATTGGTCATTCATAGATAGATACAGCCTCTGGTGATCCAACATACCGAGCAATTAAAAAGTTTTGAACTTCCCCAATTTGTATATCTTGATCTTGTTCATTTCTCCCTGAATCTCATTCAACAGATGCAAGTTAAACCTTCATACACGTATTTATAAATGTATTTAATACTTTTAACTGTAGTACATACTTCAGCATTTATGTGACAATTAAATTTGGGATGTAAATATGAATTGTAAGGTAAAACATAATGATTGTCAGGGCAACTACCGCATGTATACCATTGTGGCAATCTTATATTCGGCTGCGCGCGCCGCCAGATGACGTCATGTTGTTTGTTTTCGTAATAACCGCAGACGCGACCACCGAACTGACAGAGAACTTGTTAGATATTTTGGCCTTGTTCTTTATTGGTATTTCTTTCCCTTTACTCCGTTTTCTCTTCAGAGATAGTTTCCACGTCCAGAATTCTACATGTCATGTGCCCCTGGGCTTGATTTCAAGAACCGGCAAAGTTGCGCTACGCAGTAGTTCGGTAATATTATCAGTTTAAGAACTGGCACACATTCCCCTTATCTCGACTACGAGAAGGTTCCAGTATTCATGTAGAAGTTTGACTGTTTTAATGAATAGTTGTGTTAATAGGCGTGTTAATAAAGTTGTGTTTTACAGACGTAGAGTCATGCCTTCTAAGCATATTTACCGAGCCATATCCTTCACACGTACAATGGCGACCCGTCTACATGCCTGAAATTTCATACTGGTTGTTCGTTTAGGGCTTGGTTGTTTCAAGACTTGTTTTCTTCGCTACAGCCACTAATATGGAGGAAACAGCAGCCGTAAAGATACCAATTTAAAATCCTATTCACCCGGCATTTTGGTTTGCTATGTAGAATTAACTATTATATTAGCCGCACCCAAGACTGTGTCGGATCCCAAGACCAAATTTAACTATTGCATCGCTCATTTGCCGCCGGCGATTGCAACTTTGGTTCGAGAAATCATGCTTCGGGAAAGCACAAATGCTTCTTACGAAGACCTGAAAGCTACCATTACTGATCGATGTGAAGAAAGCAGTACCAAGGAAGCTCTCTGGGAAGCAGCTTGGACTAGGAAACCATTCGAATTGCTTCGTATAATGAAAAGGCGTGTTGAAGAATGAGATGTATTCGATTCATTGTTACTAGAATTGTTTATTCACCAAACGTCGTCGAATGTTCAATCTATCCTCGCTTTGGTTGAACAGCTGAATTCTTGGAAAGCTGCCAGCATTCCCGATCGAACATTGGAAGTTACACTCGCTCAGGTAAGCGCAATTTCTTCACCTGTGTCTGTCAATGTATCTAATAATTCTAAACTGGATTCCCTTCTGGATGAGGTCTGCAAATTTCGTGGTGAGGTATTGTCTCTACGAAGATCACGCAGTCTTTCTGATGACGGCTAAAACAGAAAGCGAAGCCCCTCAGCTAAAGCTGCTTCGAGTTGTTCCTATTGCTGGTATCATTGCGAATTTAATGAGAAAGCCAAAAAGTGTCTTCCATCGTATACGTTCTAGGGAAACGAAACAGGGAAAGGGTAATGGCGACTTGTGCTTTACTCTCTGAATCCCGTCGCCTTTTTATTAGAGACATAAAATCAAATAAAATATTTTTGTGCGTCAGATGTCAATCAGATGTCAATCTTCCCCCAGCAACCAAAGATAAAGCGCGTCAGACACTTATTAAGACGTTTTATGCTGCTAACAGTACTCCAACTACGGTTTACGGACAAAAATCTTTAAGTCGTGACCTTGGTCTTCGTGTCAATTTTAATTTTGCTTTTTGTGTGTGTAACGTATCGACGAATATTATTGGATCTGATGTTTTGCATGATTTTAATTTATTACCTGATTTAAGGAAAGAAAAGCTTTTGATTTAAATACTCATTTAAAAATTAATTGAAGTGTAATTAACACACATTTGTATTCTGTTAAAAAAATTATTTCAAATAGTGTATATGATAAATTGCTGTCTAACTATCCTTCACTGTCAAAGCTTTCTTAATGAGACTATTAAGCATAATACTATGCATTTCATTGAAAGTATTGGTCCTCCCTAGGAAATTATGTAACCCTAGGAAATTAGCTTCAGATAGAATAAAAAACTGCTAAGAATGAAACTCAAAAAATGATCAATGTAGGCCACATGCGACCCTCCAAAAGTAATTACTCCTTTCCTCTTCACATGGTGTCAAAGAATGGACAAGCGAATGGAGACCTGTTAGGTTAAACGCTCAGACAGTGAGGGATAAGTATACTATTCCCAACATTTGTGATTTTGCAGCGGAGTTGCATGGAGTAAGGGTATTTTCTCGAGTAGACTTAGTAAAAGACTACCATCAAATTCCAATTAATCCGTTTGATAAACCATAAAACGGTTATTGCCGCTCCTTTCGGACTCTTTGAGAGCACAAGAATGCAGTTTGGGCTATGCAACGCAGCTGCAGTCTTTCAACGCTTTATTCATGAAGTAATTTGTGAGCTGCCAGGAATATTTGCTTTTGTTGACGATATATTGATTGCGGCAAAGGACGAAACTGGACATTTAATACACATGAAAGCTCTTTTTGAAAGGTTAAGTAGTTATGGGTTAAGAATTAATGTATGTGAATGCAGTTTTGGTGTAACAGCTTTGGAAGTTTTAGGTTTTCACGTATCTGAACAGAGTTTAAACCTTTACCCAATAGAGTGGAAGCCATTCAAATTTTTCCTAAACCAACCCCTTAAACTCAGTTAAAGAAATTTCTCGGTATATTTAACTTTTGCAGACGTTTTGTCCCAAGAGCTTCGCATGTTTTATCTCCCTTGAATAGATTATTAGAAGGCCGCATTAATAAGAAGAAACCTTCACAGCCAAGCAAAACAGAAGAATACCCTCTCGAATGAGATGACGAGTCTGAGAAAGCATTCGTCAATGCAAAAAAGGCACATGCCGAGACCTCAGACACCCAGTTCCCGGTGCTACCTTGAAATTTGTACAGCCATATCCTTCACACCTATACAATTATCACGTCTTCTATATAATGGATACCCAGTTATGTGTTTGAGTGTCAGGAATCTCTGGAGATACAAATTTATCGGTAGCATTAACAATTCTATCTTGCACATTTAAAGAGAGTAAAATGTGAAGCATGAGGCAATCCTCTCTCTTGAAACTCAGTTGTATAAATTAGAAGGTATTTCTCCCGCTTTCTTGGCATGCCTTCGTGGTTTAGAGGTTAGTACGCTTTACGCGTATTTGAGAGATCCGTGGTTCGAGTCCCGGCGTTGCACATTTCTTCAGTTTCTTGAAGTCGAAAAAATACCCAATGTCTCTACAGTGGCGCCCGAACTAAAAAGGTAGGGAATGATGATTCTCCACCACCAAGTGTTGGCGATTGGGTCCCCTAATCTCCATTAGCCCTTTAAAAGGGGGGGTATATAAGGTACTTCTCGCGCCTTCTTGGTATGCCTTCGTGGTCAGCTCGGGGCGTATTCGAGAGGTCCGTGGTTCGAGCCCTGACAAGGGCATTGCACATTTTCTTCTGCTTCAAAATAACCTAATGTCTGTACAAAATGAATGCTCCATCTTTATCGAAGATATTTTTTAGTATAAGGCCCTCAATCAATGCTTTCAATTTGAATTTGAATACAAGCACAACAATATCAGGTCGAAAATTAGCTGACTTACCTACACCAATATTGCTAACTATTTGAAGCCAGCTTGGATTGCAAATTATTGTAGTAAAGAAAGAAGGCTTCCCGAAATGGTGTACAATTCACATTGTATCCAAATAATTGGGATTTATATTTTTTGGAGATCCATTGATTGAAAGATGGTAAAATTACTCTACGGACAGCATTTCTGGCACTGGGTTAGATTCTAAATAATCGGATAGTTTGTCGTAAACTTCAGACCTAAGACTTATTTGATTTTGTCGAATGAAATGTATTGTGCCCTATATTCTTAGGTACATATCAACCATCCACTGCAAAAAGTAATTTTTGTGAATAGTGCAACATGCTAAAATCTTCTCTAATTGCAAGCCGATAGGCTGCTTACTGAAGCATAGTTAATTTATTTCCGAGTGTTGTTCAATTAGAGGTAATTGGTACCATTATGAGAAATGCTGATGAGCCACCCTGTATCACCGTCTGAGAAAAGGATTGCATAAGCTAAAGGGTCTAATGATGAATTCGAAACAAAGACATTGCTAATGGTACCCTTAACTTTTGAAAATAAATCCTATTTCATTCGAAAAGTCGCTTACCATCAGCTGTACTAAATACTACTGCTATATCAGTTTGAATTGCACCATTGTAAAGCCATAGATCTAAATTACGATTTACTTTAATGAGCATACAATTTTTTTATTTTGATTTTCAACTCCTTGGCAATGATGTTTCATTGCAATGAATGACCAAACGAAAGGATTAATGTGTTCAAGAGAGATTTCGAGCGCTGCAGATTGCTATTGCATTATGGGACATTGCTATTGTATTATGGCACATTGCTATTGCATTATAGCAGATTGCTATTGCATTATAGCAGATTGCTATTGCATTATGTCACACTGCTATTGCATTATGGCACATTGCTATTGCATTATGGCACATTGCTATTAGATTATGGCAGATTGCAACTGCATTATGGCACATTGCTATTGCATTATGGCCCATTGCTATTGCATTATGGCCCATTGCTATGGCATTATAGCACCTTGCTATTGCATGTTTGATTAAAGTGTTCACGTAATCTATAAGTGACAGCAGTGTCAATGTCATAAAAATATAATTGCGCAAAACTTGGTGAGCCACCATATTCAGCAGTCTGATCTGTGGTAAGAAACACCGTGCATTTTGAAATGAGTCACACCCCCACTCGTAACTGTATCCGACATTTTAGCTTATGAGCTAAACCTTTCAGCAAATGATGAATTGTATTTACGAATGCTTTCAAAATTTGATTTTCTTTTTATTGAAGGTTCATTTGAAGTAAGTCCATCATACAATGATTTAAAATATTCATTTTGACTAAGGCCAGTAATATTGCTTCACCCTTATGACAACATGAAGTGAATGCAGTCCTTTCATCTAAAGTGACTTCATATTCGAATTGATTTGCATCGCAATACCTGCATTGTAAATCCATCAGTCCGCAATCAAAACTATTAAAAGTTCTTGGAATGACATTCAGGCGCGTTTAAATGTATCACTCAAAATAATTTCATCATTTTGTATACTATTTACATTATTTAAATTCGCATATGGCCTATTATTACGTGTACGCGAATATATATCCCTTCTTCTTTCTCTCTCACTCCGACCCGTCAATGTTGTACTTCGAGACACAATGGAAGTAGGTGCGAATGTAAAAGAAAACATTAATGAAATTGCTGAAACCAAGATTAAACAGAGTTTAACTTAAATAATAAAATGTACTCACTTTTTTTGAAGCCATAAATAATAAATAGGCGTAGTAAGTCAATTCAAATTGCTACTATATAATTTTCATTTTAGGACAGATATATATAGAGGAACCAAAGTCTCGGATTGTTGCCATTTTACAAAAAAAGTTTTTAAATTTATTTTTTTTAAATAATCAATCTAACTCTTTAACAAATTAAGCAGTTTAAAAAAAACAAGCGATAAACTTCTCCACAATTTTATTCTTTTTTCATATTGCTGCGATTTGATTCATTTACTTCGGTAATTTTTTCCAGTGTATGAACGTAAAGAATGAATGTTTTATTTTGTTTAATTAAATGCATTTGTAACACACATTATAAGGTATTTTCTCCCTCCTTTCTGCATGCCTTCGTAGTGTAACGATAGCATACTCGGCGCGTATTCGAGGGGTCTAGGTTCGACTCCCGGCGAGGACGTTGATCATTTTTCGTGTTTCATACTTCAAAAATCCTAATCGCGTATTCTGCAATATTATATATAAATTTTATCTTTCTGCACTCTTTCTCTTGGTACATAGATTACCGTTCATTCTTGTTATCTTAGCATCTCCAATAATGATTATTTTTGTTTAATAGGTAATTAAGACATTGTCGTAAAACATGCATTTTTTTCATAAATTCCTTTTTAATATTTAATCCAGCATTCCAAATTTAAGAATTCGAAGGAATGCCAGAATCTCGAACTAAAAACATAAATAAGGCAAACATCTGTGTAAACAGTATCTAATTAAGATTCCGGTTATACAGACAGCTTCCATGAATGAAGTGCATTAATATAAGTAAGTTGCAGGAAGTGTGTTAATATAAATAAGCATTATTTCTTCTGCTATTATGTATTAAAGGCACCGGAGACACCTTCCGCCCGAGGCTTGAAATTGTCTTCATTCAATACAGTATATAAGTAATCAATAAGATAAACATGTATAATGTTAATGCAATGTATACTGCGAAAAAAATGGGGTAGTTCTATAGCTCCCGTGTTCTACTGGGCCGATTGACGAAATTCAAGTTGCGTTTTTCATGTCTCGAAAGCGTGACTTAGAATATGTATTAGATTTATATATAGCATTGTTCTAACATAGGTATTTTGACACAAAATCGGACTTTTTCAGAAATGATCATGGAAATTGTTTTCCATATTTCGATTCTAAGAATCAAATTATGCCTAAATATTCAATTTTGTAAAATTTGGTGCGAAATTTACAAAGAAATTCAAAATTTATTTTGGTGGATTTTTTTTACTTTGGGCCAAGAATAATTCACTCGGCGAACTTCTTAATTTATAGCAACCTGTTTTCCTTTCCTTTTTTTTCATTGCAGACGAATGGGAAAAAAAAGTCATCGTTCATACTTTAAAAAATTTTAACCAAATGCGTAAACCACATTTGGAGCTATTATCGCTTATAACGAATACGCCAAATCGCAAAATGCGCCAATATGTAAATTCATGTATATCTTAAAGCATTTTGAAAAAAAATTTCATATTTTTTGCAGGTGTGCCTAGAAATACATCTACTTTAAGATGATGTTAAAAATTTTGTAGGTTATATAATTCAAAATACTTTTTGAAAATTTATCAAAAACTACTTAAAAATACAAATTATAAAAATAAATTATAAAAAAATGGGAGAATTTTATTTGAACTGAACCTAAATTTCGAACTGTGAAAGGAAGAATCAAATAAGTTTAATAAAAAAAAAATAGATGTTAACAAATATATGCCAAATTCAATTAAAATTGAGGAGCTGAAATTTTCAGAGTTAATTTTTTAAAAACTGCTCTTACAATTTTTACAAAACTTGGCAGTTTGGCATAGTGTCAGTCGTAGAATCGAAATATGGAAAAAAATTGGCATGTCATTTCAGAAAAAGTCCGTTTTTGTGCCAAAATACCTATATTAGAGCAATTGCTATGTATCAATCTAATACATATCCTAAGTGGCGCTTTCGAGACATGAAAAATGCAAGTTGAATTTCGTCAATGGGCCCGGTAGACCGGGAGATATAGAACGGTCCCTATTTCTTTTTTCGTAGTGTACTCACCTGGGAATGGAAAAAAGAAATGTCTGAAGTATTCAGGGACTTCAAAACTTTGGAAGACTCTTAAGTAAGTAATTATTGCTAATGATAATTGCTAATAACTAACAGCATTTAAAGTTATTATTGCTAACAGCATTTATAAAAGCGTAAGATAGGTTTTCTAAATGTTTTGATTTTTTACATTCAACATATTTAATTTAGCTTTTATTCAATTCTGCAAGCCACTGGCCGAAAGATTAAAATAACTGAATACTAGTAGTTCGACTTAAGCTCGTATTCTGCCGAATAATCTAGCTAGATAGATGCTTTCGCGATCGTCCTCCTCCATAGTATAAATGCGAGGCAGATTCTCTCAGGAAGTCTTCTTGGAGCCATCATCTCGGCAGGCAGACGGCTGTTTGGTGCTTTTCCCTGTGAAGTTAATTTAAGTCTGTTTTTAAAGAAACAAAAGCAAAGGTTACAAACTAAACTTTTATTTAATGCTAAGATGCCTTTAGAACTCAAATCAAAGTACATGGTTTCCAAATAGACATTTTAAGACACGCTAGCCAATTTTCTAATTTCATTGGGAAGCTAATATACTTCTATTTAACAATCTGCATTTATTTTTCTGATGACTATTTTGATGATAAAATATTGGGTACGTTTAAGAGGAGTTTAAGATCTAATTTATTGTTTCATAGAGTCGTTAGGTTATTTTGAAGAAGGAGATGTGAAAAATGTCCAACGCCCTAGCCGGAACTCGAACCTGGATCTCTCGAATGGCGCCGAGTTTGCTACCGTTATACCACGAAGGCTGGCTGGAAGGAGGGAGAAAATACCATACATACTCCTTCTTTAAAAGAGCGACAGGGGATTAGGGGACCCAATCGACAAGTCTGGTGACGAATTTTACCCAACACCTTTTAGTTCAGGCGCCATTTGAAGAGTAACTAGGGTTTTTGAAGCAAGAGATATGAAAAACATGCAATGCCCTCGGCAGGACTCGAACTTGGACCTCTCGAATACGCGCCGACTGTGCTGTCGTTATACCACGAAGGCGTGCTGGAAGAAGAGAGAAAATACCGTTACGCCACGAAGGTACACAGAAAGGAGGGAGTAAAAGTTCGAAAGATTTTAACCTTATAGTTTATTTAGTTGAATACACAAGCACGTGAGGGCAACTCTCTTAGAGAACAGATGCTTTCGTAGAAGACGTTTTGAGTGAAACTGGCTAGTATTCACTTTGCACATAAGTAAAGCAACCTATTAGGATTAATTACCAAGAAACAATGTGATCCCTGTACAAAGTTAAATTGCTAGCAGTCTGTTAAACTTGGTATTTTGTGGAACAAACTTCTGAGTACTACTAGTCTGAATGATCAGATCAGACTTAAGTTTAGCCAAATGAGTATTTCGTCTAAAATATGACTATACTCGTAATTCTTAAATATCTTTTATTCTGCTTAGTTCTAAGAAGTGGAAAACGTATTTTATGATTAATCATGTTTTCCATTTAAAATAAACACAGATGTGAAAGTTTGACAGACAGAAAGCTATGCGCGAATATGCAAAATAGAAGAAATATTTTCTCCATAAGATTTATATTGAGTCTGTTGTTTCGTTTCCCGTGAAATATGAATTTATTTTTGCGCTGTATCGTTTCCTTCTTTCCTGTTTGTAAACCTCTGTCTAATAAAAGGGCGCATCTTCCAATTTTTCTAGTCATAAAGCTGGCGTATTTCAAATTTACCCTTACGCAAGTTATTTGTTATTCGTTTTTCCGTATTAAATAGCTTAGAATTCCCTTCAGAAACTTTCTTTACCTGTATTGTACCAATCTGTGATGCACTGATAATAGTTGGAAAAAAGGCATTTTTTTGTTCAATATCATTAAAAATGTTTCTGTAACATACTTGCAGTACTCAGAATCATCTTCTATGTGAGATCAACACATATTTTTTTATAGTTCTGTAAATTATTTTCAAAATTATTCTGTTATCAAATTTTCTGCAATCGAGGTACACAATACAGGAGTTAGAAACGGTTTTTATTAATTAAAATAATGCTACAATTTGTGAAACTTTATCCAACAATTTATAATATGAATCTTGTATAAATGTTAATGATGCACATTGTTGAAATATATACACAGATTTAAAATTATAAAGATAACAGTTCTAAAAAAATAGTGGAGGTTAAGGATTTTTTTCGGTTTATTAGAAGTTTTTGTAGTTTAATTAGCACCGAGATCACAAGTATGAGAGATGTTCGTCTGACTGCTATGGCGACTTTTTAATCATCTGAACTATGATTTCACTTAATTCTTCTAGTTTCACGCACATATGTATAAGGCATTTCTCCTGCCTTTTTCGCACGCCTTCGTGATGGAGTGGTCAGCACGCTCGACGCGTATTCGAGAGATCCGTGGTTCTAGTGCCGGTGAGGGCATTGCCCATTTTTGGTCTCTCCTGCTTATAAATAACCCAATGACTCTATTTACGAATCATTAATGTGCTTATGTTTATATATAGAGTGTAACTAGCCTTAAAAAGGTGCATTTTATGAATAATTTGTTTATATTAAGAAGCATAAAAATGTTAGTGAAAAGTACATTGAATTACTACGTTCCAATTACTGGAACACGATATATTACTATAAAGTACATTAGAAATGTCTTTATATGGATGAACATTAGAAGTGTCTTTATATGGATGAATATTATGGATGAACATTAGAAATGTCTTTGTATGGAAGAACATTAGAATTGTCTTTATATGGATGAACATTAGAAATGTCTTTATATGGATGAATATTATGTATGAACATTAGAAATGTCTTTGTATGGATGAACATTAGAATTGTCTTTATATGGATGAACATTAGAAATGTCTTTATATGGATGAACATTAGAAATGGCTCTATATCTTTATATGGATGAACATTCGAAATGTCTTTATAGCTTTATATGGATGGACATTAGAAATGTCTTTATATGGATGAACATTAGAAATGTCTTTATATGGATGAACATTAGACATGCCTTTATATGGATTCATTGAATTATGATATCAACACGTTATGCTTTTACATCCGAAACAGAAACTGGGGAGATTTCGATTTTCTGTGGCGTGGTCGGCATTTTGAATATCTGTAGAAAATTGTTCATGGGGAAGGCAAAGACTTAATAGTGATATAGAATCAATGAATTATTGTTTATTTATTTAATTATGGGAGTCCTCAAGTAGAGTTTAGAATACAGTATTGGGTTAATACGAAAATGCATATACTATTTATAGACAATATAAAAACTAATATAATACGAAAATGCATATACTATTTATGGACCAATATAAAAACACACCTTTTTACTTGGATGGCAAGTGCCCCCTCTTGTGGACACCTGCGATTGCTTTAAGAGACCGTGATGTTTGGTACCAATTTTTATTTGTGATCTAAGAAACATTGGTCCTAATCAAGAATGGTTTTCCTGAGAAATTTCATTTTACATCGTTTTGAAAAGGAAAATTTATTTCGTTCACTTACGTTAATCCAAGGTTAAAATCTCCAAACAGTAGCACGAGAAATTTTTCAAATGTTCTGATTAAGTATTTCGTCGTTTTTATTAAACATTCTATTAAATTGCCATTTTTTATTAAATATACTATTGAGACTCCCATTTTTATTCCATTTAAGTTTGATCTGAATGAAATGTATAGGCATCGGTATAATAATGCGTTGACTCGATGCAAATGGATACTGAACCGAAAAATAACCTTACAAGGTACCATTTACAAAGAATGAAATACGATATTCAGCAAAGTTTTGATGAATGGCAAAATGCAAAAATGGGGAAAGTGGGTGTTTATTAAGGCAAACTAGAAACATTCTATAAGATGGCGATAAAGCGATGTTCTAAAATATTTGACTGGATCTAATTCTACAACTGTAAAACAAAAAGTGCAAAGAAGAAAAACTTAAAACAAAATATCCCCATTTTTTGTAACATTCATATTATTCAGTTGGCTTTTGTATCTTTTCCTGTTCTTTTAATTATATCCTTCACTATCAAATGGCAATACAGGTGAATTTTACCTAACAACAAACAGAAAACCGAAAGTTCTTCTTTCGTTGCTTATTCTCGAATAGAAAACTCAGAACTAAAGCTAACCTTTCTGTTTCTGACTATTATCACTGTCATCCATCTACGTTTATAGTTCGGTTCTATTCATACTGCTTCCTTTTCCCACATAAACTTCATTTTCGAACGTTGTAATACCATTTGGAGACATTCACTTTCAAATTCTGGTACCATTCTTTGCTTCGTATAACAAACTGCTAGTGACATCTAGTGTATGCTTCTTCACGGTAACGCATTTTTTATTAAATTATTCCGTTTATTATTGTTTTCATATCCGGCAGTGAAATGTCCGGCTCTCACGAAATGTGACACATGCTCTTTTTTATCACTCTCTGTCACGATAACTTCTGTTGTGGATATCATTTCAATCTGTTAAATCCGCAAGAACTCCGCGCTCCACTAAAAGAGCTGTCCCATTCGAAATATATGACCACATTATGGCCATTTAAATGAAACCAAAATGGCAGATGGAGAAGTGTTCTCGAAATGTACACCCATTTGTATTTTTTTCTTCTTATCACGTGAATATGTGTATGTACATACATCGAAAACCGTTGATAAACGATATAGTGTGGTACGCTTTTTTCTTGTGTCTGTTTAACATTTATACCTAGTAGAGTAATTTTATCACTGAAAGTGGTACAAAATCCACTGGGCAATAGTAAGAAAAATGGTAGTATTTGTATAAAGCAGGATTTATATTTAGAATTTCCTGAAAATTTTGTCTTCGAAGACTTATTTTTAGGAAAAGAAGTCTCCTACATATATAGCAGTAATATTACGTGTCTAACTGTTTTTAAAGATATGTTCAAGTACTGGTACTTGGCTGAGAGTTATTTCCTAAATGTCCTCGCATTATTCTTCTTCTACATCCGCGGTTCTCAACCTTTTGACTAACGCGAACCATCTAAACAAAAATTGAAAAACGTTAGTACCATCACTGCATTTACAATGATTATTTTTCAATTCCTGAATAGAAACATTTAAACAAATATATTTTGCCATTTGCACAACCTGTTGGCTCTTTGTATTAAATATGCACACATCAAAAATATTACATTAAAAATTTATTACTATTTGAATTATCAAAATTTAAGTTAGAATACTTTAATTCTAAAATTTATTGTGAAATTTAAGCTTGTTTAAGAGAGATCACTTTCTTTATGTCTGGTCACATTTCACTTAACTTTAACCGTAAATTACGATCCACTTTCAATTTTGTTCTGTATTTTTTTGAAATATAATATGGAAGAAAATCCTTGTTCACACAAATAGGTTTTGCAAAAAGGGAATAAAAATTCAATAGCTTTATTCGAAATGTCTTTAAATCAATTTATTTCAGTTCAGCCTAAAGTTAACAAGTTAATTATCTATGTAATCTTCAATTAGAGTTAAATTACAGAAAATTTCTATAATTGTTCTTAACCTTCACGAGATGTTTTAATTTAATAGTTAAAAATGCTTTGTTTCTTTGCGTACCACCTATATTTCTCTTGCGCACCACCAGTGGTATGCGTACCACCGGTAGAGAATCGCTGCTCTAGATAAAAGTCAGCTTACTCCAGCATATATTAAAATTCAAACAGCTTCATTTAATCGTTATTGTTGAGCTACAATTAAAACAAAACTTTGCTCGACTAAACGTTTTGTAAAATCTATGTCTCTTTGGGAACATAAAATATATACTTCAAAAGAACTATTGAAGAATTACCTTCTAGCCTTGTGAAAAAAACAGAAATCAGAAGAAGTGTGTCTAAGCCCTTTCATTCGAACACAACTTAACAAATGACGCAGTTTGTGTTTACATAAGCCAAGCGCTTCTGTCTTAATAGAAATGCATACCAAATAACAACTTCAAGGTATGGTAGATTAGCGTAACGGCTCACGAAATACCTTAACGCGCAGAAAGGCTCTGGTTTGTAGTAAATGGGTAAGACAAAGCCAAATGGCTAGAGACTCTCAGCGCCGCTAACTCAAGTCGCTAATAATCACAGCACAACGTGGCCTGGAATAGGCAGACACACTCTGGAACTAACTTCCGGAACTCTTGCTTAAATAGCATTTCGTTGTACCTTCATTTGAATAACCTCGCTATCTCGTTTATATTCTGGCATGAAAAGAGTGGGTGAAAAGAGAGTAATAAGAAAGTAGTCAAACTTAAAATGAACTCTTAGTTAAAATAAATAGATAAACCTCACAGTTTGGTTACTTACCGACATTAATTGATAACCATTAGGAGACCTTAATCATTTGAATGCTCAAATCTCAAAATCAAATCCTCTAATACAAGATACTTGATTATACTCTTAATTTACAGGGTGCTTCAGAAAAATATGTGCACACTTTGAATTGTCATAGAAAATTTATTTTCCAACCTACGAGATTAAATTTTTGGGAAAAGTAAGGCTATAAGACCAGTATGAAAAAAAGCATACACTCTGAATAACCTGAACGTTTCAAATGGTGTTTTTAAAGTAATTTTCAAAGTGGTGGCCTTCAGCATCAACATTTTTGAGTCACGACTGATTCTGTACTGCGCACCAAAGTGCCCAGTGGCATTTTTGCGCACACCGCTTGAATCTCATCCCAACGTGTGTCAAGGTTACGTGGTTTGCGACAGTACAACTCATCTTTTACTGTGCTCCATAAAAAAAATCGAGCAGTGTAAGGTCTGAAAAACGTGCAGGAAACTCGATTGGTTCCCTGCGTCCTATCCAATGTCCGGTACATTTTGTTCCAAATATGCTCACACATCCATATGATAGTACGGAGGAGTGCCATCTTGTTGGTAATAAAACTTGGCATTACTGTACATTGCAGAAAGGCAGAGAAAATGGAATCAACAAGCATTGTACTTTTCTCCAATTACAGTGCCTTCAAAACAAAAAGGCCCAATGAGTACCTTCAAAGACAAACCACACCACACATTCACACCACGTAAATTCGCAGCCTTTTCAACAGTAATGTGGAGATCAACTCGGTACACGCAATTATGCCTGTTGACATCTCCATTAAGTTTAAATTGTGCTGCATCCGACCAAATAATGCTCCCAATAAATCTCGGTTTACGTGTAAACATCTTCTGAACCCATTCACAAAATTGTATCCGACACCGCTCAAGATCTTAAGCTGCTCGATTTTGTTTATGGGGCACAGTAAAAGATGAGATGCACTTTCGTCAACCACGCAACCTTGACACGCTTTGGGATGAGATTCAAGCTCTGTGCGCAGGAATCCCATTGGACACTTGGCTGCGGAGTATGGAATCAGTCGTGACTCGTACTCAGAAATGTAGAAGACCACCATTTTGAACATTTACTTTAAACGCCATTTGTAATATTCAGTTTGACCAGAAAGAAAATTTATTTTTCAAACTGGACTATAGTGTAACTTTTCCCAGAAACTTAAACTTGCAGGCTGGAAAATTAACAGTTCGAAGTGTGTATACATTTTTCTGACGCAAACTGTATTTCGTTTTTATCAACATTGAGCGGCCATGGAAATCGATAAGATGTCCAATCAATGCTAAATTCTTTAGAAACAGATCAGCCCTTACCGGAAGGAAGGTGGCTCTTTACTCAACAAGAATAAATTGCTGTTAACGTTTACTAATATTTAATTAACTTTTAACTGTCTATAATTTGCGATCACAACAAATACACATGACTTGAATCAAAGAAGACACTGGGCAGTGTTTTAAATTAAGTTTAATGATAAGATCAAACAATCAGATTTAATCTCTGCTAGCAACACCATTAAATGAGAACGAGATTTAAAGGGAACAGCATTTAAAACTGTATGTTGCATATGCGGCAGATTTTCTTCTTTAATGTAGCATCTAATACCATCTAAAGTTTAAAACATGATCCTTTTGTATGTCATTGTTTGTAAGTAATGGCAACAACAGGTTTAAACTTGATATTCCTTAAGGAAGCGAAATTTTTTTGCATTTGCGATATTTACTCTGTCTAATAGGAGTCAGTCCAATAAACCCAACTAGACTTATAAACTGGTTTGGAATCTCGAGGAGTATTTAATTATAAGTTTGGTTTCCATATGACAGCAGAATTATTTTGCAATATTTGTTCGTGAAAATTCTAAACAAGGAGAAAGTAAAACTATTTAAATATGACAAATCTAATAATTCTAATAAAAGTTAGGAAATAATAGGAAAATCCAGAAATTCGGGGATTTATTCCATGCTTAAGGAAAAAATTCAGTATTCGTGATGTCGGAGAAAATCTCCTATTAAAAAAAGGAAGCACAATTACTCATTAGTTCCTTAACCAATTAACGGTTTACGTTGCGTCATCGCAACATTAGTCAGAATATTTTTTTTTGCCTTCTGTCTAGTGAATTTTTTATTTTATTTTATTTATTTATTTTGTAAATTGGAGGTAAAACTTCATTGTTTCTAGGCAAAAAGAACTGATTCTCTCAAATTAAAAATTTTTATAAAAATAAAGATAGTTTTGTTGCTTTTTTTTGCAAAGTTTCTTCTTTTAATTTTAAGTAGATCTCATAGAAAGTCCAACCAATAAAATAACTTTATGAAAGATGCCAAGCTGCTATAAGTATTGCATTGTATAATGGCGTCGGAAGGCAGGGTTATTATTTTATTATTATTGGTATAAATATGCATTTTTTTTAAATGTTCGAAAACGCAGCGTCAGTTAAGATCAGTGTGTTTGTGAGTATGCACAGAATTTCATAAGCAATGGTTTTTTCTTTTACAGATTCCACAAAATAAATGTTCCAAAATAATTCCAATCTTAGAGAACGGTTTTTAGCGTTGAAGGAAGGATTATAACGTATGAAGGGCTTGGATAAAAGAGAAAAAACTGTATAATGTTCGCCTCTGTTTTAATATTTTAAATGCCAATAGCTTACCTGCATTATGACTTTTTTTTCAACATATCTTTCTAAAAATGAGGAAAATGTGCCTTATTTTGGTAAATATTCATGTAAATATTTCTCCAAGAAAAACCCGTTAGTTTCGAGTACAAAGTTTGGTGCTGGTTAAACGCGGCTTAACAGCTATTATCTTGCTGCCACTAAACTCATCTACGCGCTGTAGGAAAGCAGATCTTCTGAGTCGTATAGTTTGATTCTACCACTTGTTAATATCTTCAATTTTTGAGTTTGATTCTACTGTTTCAGTTACCTCCCAAATAGAGGCGTAGTATGTTAGCGTCGAGTTGACGCATTGTAAATCAGTTAAAGAGTGTAATAAAGGGTAGTTTTAACCCTTCTTCTGTGAAATCAGTATTCCCCAGATTCCACACAAAAGATAGACAGTAGAAATCTACAAGATCTTAATACTGGAATACCGATTTTAATACCGGTAGTAGGAATTTTAGAAAAAGAAAGAAAACACAGGTGTTTCTTTTTTATTTTCCGGTTTTATTAGACAGAGTAAATATCACAAAAATTCATTTGTAACTTATAAATTATAACAGTATACAAAGAATCCCCAAAACGTAAAGAAACAAGGAACATCTTATGTACACTCTTTTGCAAAAAAATAGAAACACCATCAAGAAAGTGGTTGTTTTTGATGAAATTGAATATGTGTGTAGCTCATACACAGATAATAAAATGCTTAAAATATCAAGATCATAGTACCTTTTCACGGCTCACAATCATCCATTGAGTGTTCAAATTAGTAGCTGGCCGAACCGCCCCTGGTGGCAATGCAGGCTTGAATTCGTCGAGGCAAGGAGTGGTAGAGGTTCCTAATGTCATCCTGCGACACATTTTGCCAGGCATTCAGCAGTTGTCGCACCAGATCTGCGATATTTTGTGGTGCCCGAATCTGGAGGCATACCATGTTCCAGACATGCTCGAATGATGAAAGGTCTGGTGACCTTACTGGTCAACGAAGAGTATCAATCGCACGGAGACAGTCTAGAGATATGCGAGCGGTATGTGGCCTGATATTATCTTGTTGTAAAATTGCCGCAAGATGGTATCAATATATCGTTGAGCAGTTAAAGATGTACGGAGGATGACTAAAGATGGCTTGCTGTCATAGGAAATAGCACCCCACACTATCACACGAGGGGTTATGGCTGTATGCCTTTGTAAAACAAAATCTGATTGGGACCGTTGTGCCAGTCCTCTCCAGACACAAACACCGTGGTCATCTGCTTCAAGAGTGAAGCCGGAATCATCGCTGAACATTATACGATGCCAGTCTGTTGGCAGCCATGATGATCGGCTGCGACATCACTCCAATCGACTCCGCCGATGTTGTGGGGCCAAAGGCAAACGCCTTAAAGGCCTCTATGAGCGTCAGACAATCGCCGTGAGATGGTGGACGGTACCAAGGGAGGTTTAGACATGTCTGTAATGCGTTGAATAGTCGACAATCATATCGTTGGGGCTGTTCGCGCCTGGGGAACAATCATCCTATCTTGCCTCGCATTTGTGCTCCTTGGCCTTCCAGAGCCTTCATTTCGTCGGCAATTTCCTTGTAGTAACCTTTGCTGCCAACATCTTTGCACAGCAGTGTCTCTAAGCTGCAGGTGGCAGTCTATTGCTCGGTATGACTATCTCATGCAACCCTACAATGCGACCACGTTCGAAGTCGTTTAGTTGTTTGTAAGGTCTTCGATATCGTCGTAATGGCATCTTTTGTTGCTTTTTTACGGAATTACAATGACAGCAACAAAAAACGATAAATATTCCGCCTATGTTACTGGTTTTATACTTTGCAAATTGCGCACTAGAAATGCGCGGTATCATTCAATTCCTGTTCATTTGCCTTGAAACTTTGATCATTTGCATGTTCGATCAAGATGTGTTTGCGTATCAAATTTCGTCACGATCGCAAAATTACTTCTTGGTGCTTCGATTGTTCTGCAAGAGAGTGTATATTTAGGAAAATCTTCAAAGACACCGATTGATCTTGGACTAGGTGGAGATGCTGTATAGATCTTCTAAAAGTAGTAGAAGTTTCTTCAAATCATTACGTAAATTCCAACAACTTTCTTATGTTAGACATATTGTTGTTGTAATTGAATGAGTTTATGTAGCTGGGGTAATTCTTGAGTACAGATTAGGAAATGATCCTATTATACTTGTAAAAAAATGGAAAAACAGGAACGTTGAGCACATAACACTGCATTTGATAAAGAACATGGCATCGCAGTAATTCGATGGAACAACAGTTCCGTCACAGCTATGAAAACTAATTTTGATACAATTTATCCGTCTTCAGCGATGAAGAGGTACTCAAGAAAAGAAAACAAATCTGTGTCCGTGAAGTAACCTAAACGCATAGAAAACTACAACAAATATATGGAGGGCGTGGACCTTCAGTATAATTTTATTTCGATGTGTATAGTGTTTTAAAGTTCTAGTTAATTTACGTGTCCTTCACAACTAGAACTTTCCCATATAGTCACTATAGTCTAGCCACCATATAGTCACTATAGTCTACAGTCTAGCCACTTGTTTTCTTACAACTATAAGATTGTAGAGTTATTACGTTATTTTGAAGTAAAAAACACGAAAAATGAGCAATGCCATCACCGGGACTAGAATCTGGACCTCTCGAATACGCGCCGAGTGTGCTACCGTTACACCACGAAGACATGCAGAAAGGAGGAAGAAAATACCTTATAAGATAAAGTCCAAGGAAGGTTTAAAATACCTTTAATTCTCTCAAAGAGATATTTGACAGACGGTCCCTTCCGGGCTTGCAGGAAAGCTTCCAGTTGGGCTTTAACTTAAGATAGAAAACAAGGAACTAAATTAAATATAACTAACTAAAATTTAGCCGAAACTGTACGGAAATAACTAACCGAGTTGGCCAGTAATTAAACACTCTCCGACTTATACTAACAGCCACGTAAGACTACGGCCGAACGTAGCAAGATAAGTTTAGCTCAACGACGTGGGCCGAAGGCAGAACACGCTCTACTGAGAACTTCTAAGCTCTTCTACGGAAGTGACTGAACTTCCTATAAAATACTGGTACTACCACATTTACATGAAACGCGATACTGAAATCTCATTCTGGTTGTAGGTGGGGAACAAGAATTTAAAGGAAGGGTTTCAAAATTAACAATAACTATTAGAAAATTAAAATAATCCTTACGGAGTGCAAGTAAAAAGTACGAAATGGTGGCTGTTATTTTTAAGAATTTCGTTTACCTAACTAAATCGAATAATGGAACGTTTATAAGATTCCTGTAGACGCCAAAATCTCCAGGTTAGATTGTTGAGCTAAGATTACTGAAAAATAAGGGAAGAATGTTCTGAAAATTCGTAGCCGTTATCTTCGCATACTGATTGTGTTGGCCGACCATCTTTCTTTTAGAGTTTAGTCGCAGGTGAAAGAGAAAGGATCCCACGAATCTCATTATCGAGAAAAATCACTAAACAAAACTAAAAGATGCAAATACTATGATATTCAAATAATAACTGATTTAATAAATAGTATGTGTCTTTGTATAGGAAAAGCCTAAAAGATTTCTATCGTATCCCAAACGTAATCGGTACTTACGTTGCATTGACTAACGTTGACCTTTCGCAACATTTTTTTATCTTAAGTAAATATATGTTTTCTGTCATATTTTTTCTCGTTATTAGATTCTAATACGTCAATTCATTTGTTTCAAGCGAAAGGCAGTGCGCTCATTAATGGGTTAACCGACTATAACAATCGAACAATAATAGTTTAGCTCTTTTGGTAACCATATTATTTAATTAGCGAGCTATTTGTAACTAATAGATTTCAAGCTGTTTTAGTGTCTTCATGCCTTTAGTGATTTTTGAATTTTTTCCAGCCTGGTAAATTTCCTCCACACGTAATATACAGGGTGTTTATAAAGTCCCGGACCCATTTTGATGTTTAATAACTCATAAAATAATGAAGATATAAACAAACTTATGACATTTATTGATGGAACAACTTATATATTTTCCTTTTCAGGTTTGAATATCTTTACTTTTGTAAATATCGTCTGCGCGTGTGGTTAATTTCAGATAATTAAATTTTCCAGTCTAAATATCTGTACTTTTCTAAATATCGTCTGCTTATTAATTGCATTTTTCTCTTTTTTGTTTTATATGGGGATCTGAAAACCTTCATGAATACCCTGAGGCACAAAGGGACTCCAAAAGGTTAATGTGTGGTGTGGACTAATGCACGATCGAGTCATTGGGCCTTTCTTTTTTACAGAAAAGACGATCTCATCAGTCGTATACTTAGACATGTTGGAAAACTTCGTATTTCCACAACTAGAAGAGCTTGAGCCACATGTCTTTTTGCAACAAGATCGTGCACCACCTCTTTGGGGTACCATCGTTCGTAGTTCTCTGAATGACCATTTTACAGAAAGATGGATTGGGAGAGGAGGTCTAATTCCTTGGCCACCCAGATCACCTGATAAAACGCCGCTGGACTTTTCCTTTGGGGATTTGTAAAGGAAAACGTTTACAGGAGGAGAGTGTCGAACATGGATGACCTAAAAGCCAGAATGACAACCGCAACAGCCTCTGTGGTTGCCGACATGCTTGCCGGTACCTGGCGTGAAATTGAATATCGACTTGATATTCTCCGTGTGACGAAGGGGACACACGTGGAAGTTCATTGACAAGGGTCATGAAACGTTTTGAGTCTATCTAACCCTTTATGTTATTAATTTTAATCTATCTTTATTATTTTATGAGCTATTAAACATCAAAATGGGTCCAGGACTTTATAAACACCCTGCATTATAATATTTTATGGAATTTAGTATCCTGCTTCTTGAAACCTAACAAAGGATTGTATATAGTAAAGATTCTGATGACGGCCACATTTAAATGTGACCAGTATTGCTAGGAATACGCAATTGTCGGTCATGAAGATATCTCATATTTATGTTCGCTATGATGACTATCTCCACAGAAGAGCAAAATCAGTTGAAACTGTGAGTGGTCGTCATATGGAGGTTTAACTGTCATCTCCCTTTCAAAATTGCACTCGATTCAGAATTGGATTGCGTTCTAAAAAGACATCCGCGAGTTAAAAATGGCCTAACATGAAAATGCAGCAAGTAGTTTGTACAAAATGGAAGTCTTTTTTTTATCATTATGACATTGAAAAATCACGGATCCTAGTCTTGAACAAAATTCTCTTGATGTTTCAAAGTTCTTGATTTCAAAACTCCAAATGACTTTATTGTATCATTAAGGTGAGTCTCTCCATGGGTTACAGACGTGCAGTTCTGCATAGAACGATGGCTTACCAATTTTTTAACATGAAAATGTTTGCCAGCTCCTGATAGGCCCGACTTCCGGCAGGGGAATTATAATCAAGAAAATAACTCATTGAAAATATTTGGAGAATTTTCAAAGTTTCAGCACCCAAGTTCTTAACGCTTGTGGGATTAAGTAAAAGTTACTTGAATCATTTGAAAGTCTTTAGTTAAAAGAGGTGGGAAGATCAACTCAGTTGCCCTTTATTTTTTCTTAAATAAATAATGAACAGTGGGTTTCAACTTACGATTTTTCGAACAATCATAAAGGGAAATGATTTCACATTTAACAGAAATCTTATTTCAAATTCGGAATCTTGATTCTTTTCCGAGATAGCATATTTTAGTCTAAATTGAATACGGTATATGCAATGCATATGAGCAAGGACGCTAGCAGAGAGATATACGATACTGTTGCATACTGCAGATAAATACATAATGAATAGATGAAAAATAAAGTTGAATAGTTAAGGTTTATTGTTTTCTTGAAAGCACAATACAAAATATTTAGCAAATGCTCATGTTCTAATGTCTCAGGCCCTAAAACACTGCCTGAAATTGAACACATTGTTTATTATAACAGCCCATAGACATTTAACAATACATGCTCTTTAAGAAGCCACACAGACCTTGTAAGCCGTACCCCATGTTGCATATATTTTGGAAGACTTCTTTTACAAGATATATGAAGCATAAATGCATTCTTTCAAAGTATATGTAGATTCATTTTACAAAATACAGGGTGTTTATAAAGTCCCGTATCCATTTTGATGTTTAATAACTCATAAAATAATAAAGATAGATTAAAATTAATAACATAAATGGTTAGATAGACTCAAAACGTTTCATGACCTTTGTCAATAAACTTTCACGTGTGCCCCCTTCGTCGCACGGAGAATATCAAGTCGATATTCAATTTCACGCCAGGTACGCAAGTCCTTTACAAATCCCCAAAGTACAAAGTTACAAACCCCCAAATTTGTCCTTTACAAATCCCAAAAGTAAAAAGTTCAGCGGCGTTATATCGGGTGATCTAGGTGGCCAAGAAATTAGACCTCCTCGACCAATCCATCTTGCTGTAAAATGGTCATTCAAAGAACTACGAACGATGGTACCCCAATGACGTGGTGCACCATCTTGTTGCAAAAAGACATGTGGTCGAAGCTCTTCTAGTTGTGGAAATACGAAATTTTCCAGCATGTGTAAGTATACGACTGATGAGACCGTCTTTTCTGTAAAAAAAGAAAGACCCAATGACTCGGTCGTGCATTAATCCACACTATACCACACATTAACCTTTTGGAGTCCCTTTGTGCCTCAGGGTATTCATGAAGGTTTTCAGACCCCCATATAAAACAAAAAAGGAGAAAAATGCAATTAATAAGCAGACGATATTTAGAAAAGTACAGATATTTAGACTGGAAAATTTAATTATCTGAAATTAACCACACGCGCAGACGATATTTACAAAAGTAAAGATATTCAAACCTGAAAAGAAAAATATATAAGTTATTCCATCAAAAAATGCCATAAGTGTGTTTATATCTTCATTATTTTATGAGTAATTAAACATCAAAATGGGTCCGGGACTTTATAAACACTCTGTATTTATGCAGCAAAAATATTTATAGCATCCTGTCCATTCAGCAACTAATAGTACGAATATTCGCTACGCTTAACGCCCCTTTATATATAAATTTCAATGAATAATCTTAACATCCACCGTTTTTATTTTCAGTGTAATTTTCAATAACTAATAAAAAGTATTTTAAGCACATTTTAAAAACCTTTAAGCTAAATGATAATGGGTATCAATGCAAAAAAGTATAGGTATTATATGCATTTCCTAACTATAATATTTTAAACTTCTGATGGATTCGTCAGGTCTTTCACCATTCTAGCTTCAGTATCGCATGCAAATGAAAGAAATAATACATAGTAGTCTAACGAGTAAATAGAGTATGACATACTTCTAGCGTATTTTGCTCACTGATAAACATTTACGTTCTAATACAGGGATCGTAAACTTGTATTCTTATCTTTACTTAAGTAACTTCTCATTGTAATTTAGAATAACAGTGATTACTTTTCCAAACTGTTACTGTTTTCGTGGTAAAGTTGCAAAACTCTACGATTTTGTTGGAGTTTAAAATTAATAAAAAGTTTATTTGCCTTTCCCGAAAAAGCAAACTAAAAAAAAAGTATTCTTTTCACTTTTCTGTTAACAATACTGCCCTTTGCTTTTATGAGTTTCCACAAATTCTAGGAGATACTGATCTTACGAGACATTTAATTAACTTCTGTGCTTCTTCATCCCATGAACTTTCGAAGGACTTTCTTTCGAGTCCTTCCTTTTTAAAGGCAAATCTGAATTTAATGCGTTCACTTCTTTGGATTCCTTTAAGCGCAACGAAACGTTCTCTTTCCATTTTGAATTTTAGAATCATTTAAGAGTCTTTAATTTTTATCTATGTTCTTGCTTGCTCAGTGTGCATTAGAAAGAGTATTATAGTTTAGTGCTTTTCGTATTGAAGAAATTCTCTTTTTCGAAAAGAAGTCTAAAAACTATTTTTAAATCAGTTCAAGTACCTTTTAATCTCAACTAAAACAACATTGTTATTAATTATATCCATTATTATGATATATGTATACGTATGCTCTTATTTATATCAGAAGTTTTCCTTCTGAACATTTTCTTTCGAGATCGTGTCATTTTTAAGAAACTAGAACAAATATCATATTACCTTTTGTAAAAATAATTCAGCTTCGAGACCAAGACACAGGTATCATCTGTTAAAAGTGTGCATCCATTTTTCTGATGGATTCTGCATAATTTACAGGGCGTCCAGTTTAAACGTGAATAGAAGATTTCATAGTGTATAAATTATGTACACAGTCTGTCCATTGGTTATCCGATTTCTGTAATTTTCCGTAAACAAATGACAATTGTTCGAGGAGCACATTATAAGATATGTAGCACTTACGACGAGAACAAAGCATGTGTTACCGAATGCAACACGTGAGGATGATTTTCTAGTGCTATAGAGACATTAGGTATTTTGACCAGGAGCAGAGAAAAATGAGCAACGCCTTCGCCTGGACTCTGACCACAGACCTCTAGAATACGCGCCTAGCGAGCTGACCACTTCACCACATAGGCATGCGAAGAACGCAGAAGAAATACCTTATATACTCCCCCTTTTAAAGGGCGACTGGGGTTTTCGGACACAGTCGCAGATCCAGGTGAAGGAGAATCATCATCCATCCCCTTTTTATGTTCGGGCGCCACTGTAGAATTATTAGGTATTTTTTGAAAGCAGGAGAGAGGAAAAATGAGCAATGCCCTTCCCGGGACTCGAACCACGGACCTCTGAAATACACACCCAGCGTACTGACCACTACACCACGAAGGCATGCGAAGAAGGCGGGAGAAATGTCTTATAGTGCTGCCGGCTAGCATTTAAGCAAACCATACCTCCCCGCGAGCATAGGGAAAAATCCGTTCTCGTGATTGATCATAACTCAAATGACGTGTGAGCATTAAGCAGCACTAACGAACATGTGAGCAACTTTCTTGTCATTTTCGCTTGAGTAATAATGTCAAAATAAAAAAAAATGTGATGTGTCTAGCACATGACCTCTCGCCAGTTCCATACTTTAAATAGCGACTAGTCTTCAGTAAAGTCTCACTTCTGGTTGATCGTTCCAAATAAAATTTAATTTTTGTTCCAGTCAACAGAAAGGTCTGTAATATGAAATTTTGAATTATATCTTATTCAAAAATAATGTTCCGCTTTCTTAATAAGATAAGCAGCTTTATATTTGTGATTTTAGCTTTATTTATGAAACATCATTTCTTCGCACTTACGCCGCGTAATTAAGGACCAAAATCTCAAAATCTTGAAAAGCAGCATATTTTTTGAATTATTAAAAGAGTGTTAAGTGCTGCCACACATTTTTACGTTGGCTATATTATTTACATTTACTACTATTAATTTCCTTAAAAATAATACATAATATTGTTGGCGAAATGCCCAACTGCGGTAAAATAGCTTCCCCGCAAAGCGTGTTCAGGGTTGTCAGAAAACGGCAAGGAAAAGCAGAGTTGCAACATTTGGTGCGAAATCGCCTATTTGGCGACAAAATTGGCGATATGCCATAGACGAAGCGAGAACACTCTAGAACGAATTCTTAGCGGTCTTCCCGAGAACGTTCTCGAAGGCGGGTCAAGTTTATCGTGAAGAGTATCGAGAATATGCTGAGTTCAGTAATGGTGTCTTGAGTTCAGAGATTGGCTCGAAAGCGATCTACCTGCTCGGAAGCTGTACTTTAGTATTTTGCCGTGACACTTTCTCTACCGTTATAGCCTGATAGCCTGAAGGCTGTGTTGCTGATTGTTTCAGCGTGTTTATTGTAGTTTTTCGACGGCTGTAAATGTGTGTTTGGAACTCTTGTGTAATATTGATGAATAACTTGTGGACTCTTCATCAAGTGTTTACAACAATCACTCCAAATCCACGAACTCTTAGAACGCAACAATATAATTTTTTCTCGAAAATCTGTTTAGTGCTTAAGTATCATTTCCGGTTTATTAATTTTAGCGAAAACCTTGTAGAGACATTACGTTTGTTTGAAGCAGGAGATGTGAGAAATGAGCATTGCCCTCGCCGGGACTCGAACCTCGGACCTCTCGAATACGCGCCGAACGCGCTTTCCATTACATCACGAAGGCATGCTAAGAAGGCGGAAGAAATATCTTATGTACTGCCCCTTTTAAAGGGCGACTGGGAATTAGGCGATCCAGTAGCCAAATCCTGGTGGTGGAGAACTGGAGAATCATCATCCACCATCCTTTTTTAGTTCGGGCGCCACTGTAGAGACATCAGGTTTGTTTGAAGTAGGAGACGTGAGAAATGAGCATTGCCCTCGCCGGGACTCGAACCTCGGACATCTCGAATACGCCCCGAGCGTGCTGACCGTGACACAACGAGGGCATGCTAAGAAGGCAGGAGAAATAGCTTGTAACCTAATATGCTGTTTCTATATTTGTATATATATATATATAAGTCTTAAATACTAAAGCTGAATTTAATTCAATTTTCCGTCAAAACTGTTATGGGCTTTAAGTAAATTACCGTCACCGCTTGTTGTCCAGTCTTACCCAAAATTTAATCAACTCTTTATATGAATGTAGAAAGTTTAAATGCGGAAAAAAGGAATTTTTTAAAGGTTTCCGTTTAGGAAATTTCCGAATATTGATATAAGAGTTATCATAGACAAACAAAATCGTCATCCACATGCGCATAGACGGACAGACATCATTAAAAAATAAAAACCTGTTGTGAGGACCCTAATTCGTTCTTACTCACTGAACACTTGCACAGGCAATAGGTTATTTCAAAGCAGGAGACATGAAAAATGAGCAATGCTCTCGCTGGGACACGAACTTCAGACTTCTCGAATACGCGCCGAGTGTGCTGACTATTACACCACGAAGGCATGCTAAGAAGGTGGGAGAAATACCTTGTAAACTCTTTATCTAATTTTTTGACTGAAAACATTCCCTTTCTTGCCTATATGCATAGGTTATTGGACGGTCAAAACTTACATTTTCTTCCCCTCAGATGCTGTCCTGATTTAATAAAATTGTAAAGAACGCTGTGAATTAGGCCGCCCCAAACGCTGATTGTTTCCTGTATTTCCATATATAATTTTCCCACTTTAATAATTAAACAACAGCATTTTTTAAATGCAGCGGTTTCCAATTTCTCCATGTTTATTTAAAAGTCTAGTTTACATAATTCGGTAAAGAAGATAGAAAAAGAAATTACCACCTTTGAATGTAGAAAAGTTATTCCTTTTAATCAGCATGACTGATGCCATCTTTTTACAGGTCTCTCTGGAACTTTTATTTATTCATACAGTTAGAGGTAAATTTTGTACTCGTTCTAAAAAATAAGACATGTAAAATTTGACCTCCGAACGATAAGAACTGATGACATATTTGATATTAAAACCTAGACTCATACTTACGGGCGATGCCCAGCTTAAAAAGCGAATGTTTCCATTTGTTTGTATCTAAAAATTAAACATCGGTTAAAAAGCGTTTTCTGATGTTAAGAGATTAAATGAAGAACACTCTTATGCAGTTTATTATGCAAAATATTCATCAAAATAACATCTCATTCACATAATCTTATAGAATTCGTGTTCTAGAACACACGAGCATGCTTCGGTATTGCCGCGTAGTGCCAGCTTGTAATGTTATTTATGTTAATTAAAAATGAAAAATATTTGCACTTAATGAGATACATTCCGCAAAAGAAGAAGAGGCGAAAAGTGGTCACGTGGTTTAAGAACAACAATCTCTGCACTTCCGCAGTCTACGATGGAGTCTATAGCCGATGTACCATTAAAATTAATACATTTTTCTAATTTAGAAATTTACAGCTATTGTGAAAAATTAAAAAGTACTCTTGGAAGTTATTTCTCTTTTCTTGATGTTAATAAAAAAGGTCTTCTCTTGTTCAAGGAAAAACAAGTTAATAACATTTGTTTTAAAGTAATGCCAGATAGTAAGGTACTTGTAGCAAGCTGTGTTAAGGCAGAAATGAAGAAAACAATTAATTATAAAACGTCTGTGGAAATTTCTGCAGAAAATGAGGTAAGATTCATAAATTTTCTTTTATGCACAATACTTACCAATACTCATCTTTTACTTTATTAGGAATGTTAAGTGTATATCAATAGTTGAAAAATATTCCCGAGACCTTGAATAATGTTTTCCAGACTGTACAATGTAAATATTTGTTAATAGTTCATGAATGCTTGTTCTAAATTATTGAAATAGTTGAATTCATGCAAGATCTGCATATTTGCAAAAACATTAACACCAAGCCAATTTTCTCTTATTAAATACAGTGCCATAGAACATGTTACACCACTAAATTTTTATTAATTTCATCACGTTGTGTTTTAATAATGTGGCTGTTATAATCAAGTTTTAATCAATACGCATAAATGCAGTATATTTTATCGCCTTTTACTATAAAATAAAGAAATATCTATGACCAAAAAATTATTAATTTAACAGCTAGAATTACAGCGAACTCAGTTGTGCAAATCCATACAATTTTCTTTTTGACATTTATACTGTAATATAAAAAATACATGTTAATCTGAAGTTTATGCTATCTGTAGATTAAGAGTCAGTTATGAAAAATTAAATTTCAAGGGGTACAAAATTACGTATTAATTTTGAACGATGTATAATATTACTATCACTATCGTCACATAGTTTTAGGGCAACTGTATTTATAATGTTCCAGACATTTGAGTCTACCATTTTGAAAACCATCTTATGCTTCAGGCTGATAAAATTGCGACTTAAAATTATAATAGTAATTATATTTTTCTTTTCAGTGTAGAATAACAACATACATAAACATTATTTTATGCATTTCGTTTTGCAGTGTACAGAATTATTATTGCAAATGATTCATGAGATTTCAAAAAAGTACTGGAAATAATTAAATAAGTAAAGTTAATTAATACTATATGAAATCAAGTAGAAAGCTTTAAAATTTTACTGATAAAACTATAAATGTTCAATGTGTGTTTTGGTTTTATGATGTACATAGAAATGAGTATCCCAATCCTCTCAACATATAGTGTAACTTTTTCTACACTGTTTCTTTAGACATGCTTGGCCATTCTAAAGTTGTTGCCTTTATATAGGCAAGTATTATTCTTAAACTGTCAATACCATCTCATATTCTGGTGGCTTGTTGGAATATACTGTTGCCGAATATCCGAATTTTCACCATATCTACCACAGCACAAGCTTGTTGGTTTACATTAGCAGTTCTTACATCATGTGACCTCTGACGTCACCGGAATGTATCTCATTGAATCTTTTGTATGGTTAAGATTATGAATTTAAAATAGTAAAACTTCACGAGAATATTAATAATGTATTTATAGTATTTGAAAACTTATAAAATACTCGCGTGATTTTGTTTTTGGCATGTGAGTTGTAACAAAGTTATAAATTGAAGAATGTTACAGAAAAGCAAATCACAAAATAATATCACTGAATGGCTTTAAAAGGAAAAATCACTTTAATTTATTTATTAAATTATCTCTCAAAGCAAGTTAAAAATGAATTCAGACATAAATTTTAAAATTCAACATCTCGGACAATTTTTGCCGCAAGGGCGTCAAACCTCTTGAATTTTATTTTTCACAGTAAGCATAAAAATGTTCCCAAACAGAACATATAAAGAACATATAAAATCTTAGATTAAGCAATTTTTACAAAATCAAATTTTTTTAATTAAAAATCCCAGAACATTAACACTTGCCTTATTTTACGCGTTTCTGTAAATGGAGGAAGCCCACTAGCTACTGAGAGGTAAAGTCTATGAACACTGATAGTTCGACCTGGTTTCATTTCCAGGCGAATGGACTTTATCCGTAGTTGTTTTCATGGTTTTCTGAGTGCGTAAGTTGGATATGAGTCAGCTTGCCTTAGAAAGTCCTCCAAGAAGGCATCCCTGCTACTCGAAGCTACAGCTTTCGAGTACTTCGCGATAATCAAATAAGCCAAACCAAACCTGTAATTGGAAGTGCATTTCTAAGGCCAACAGTAACAAAGATAAAGTGAAAATGGTGTGTTTTAGTGAAAATGGTGTATAAACTTGTTTCTTAATATTGTAAGTACGAAACTATCATCGAAGCCCGTGTGGACTAACAAATTTCAAAATATAGTTAAGACTAGTGTTCAACTAGACTAACTACTGCACTGTCTCGGACAATATTGTTACGGATTTTGCATTTCTTTAGCTATTTTTAGTAAAATTGTAATTAAATTATTTCATATCCCAGTGAAATGCAGCACGAGATTTATTTGAAGCGAAAGCTCCGCCGGAAAAGTTAAAATACAGGAGCATGCGCATTTAATAAATAAATACCTCATAATTGTTTTTGCTATCCAGAAAAAACGAGAAAATAGATTTTACCAGAATGTTCTCGTGAATGATTTGTAAAGTTTATTCTAAGCTTATTAACACTTATTTTAAGTTTTATATCTTTCCTATCTTATTCTAATTTCAGTTTACAATTTCCTGCCAGAATGCTATTTCATAAACGCAGTTAATGCAAATGAGAAAGAGTACTATTTAAGTCGTGACTTCACCGACTTCGAGAGAGAGAGTCTGATTCCCTGACTAGCGTGCGTTTGCCTATAGCTAAGAGAGACCTTGTAGAGACATTAGGTTTATTTCGAAGCAGGAGACATGAAAAACATGCAATTCCTTCGCCGGGAATCGAACTGCGGACCTCTGAAATACCGGCTCAGTGTGCTGACCATTACACCACGAAGGCACGCTGAGAATGTGGGAGATATACCTTATAACCATACCTTAGGTATGGCTACGCTTGGCCGTACCTTATGCCCTTGCTTGGCTTCGCCGATTTAATTAATACTTATTGGCCTACTAGTTAGATCTCTGATAGCTTCGGCTATACCTTTCAAATAGCTTAGTTAAGCTAGTTTTAGTTTAAATTATTATAAGTTCAAGCCCGAGGGGAGGCTTTGTGCAAAGTTCCAAGTGGGAGCTGATTGTAAATATACTGAAAAATAAAGGGCTGTAAACCCTCTTTAAGTCTTTACGTGTGTTTTGTTCACACACTTAAGCGATTATTCGCTTGTTAGTGTTCGTAGGACACTACGAACACTAACAAGCGAATAAGTAACTTAGAACCCCACGAATCCGTTCCTATAGGACTAAATAAGTAAAACTCCACAGATTAAAAACTTTTAAAAGCCAGATTAAAACATCTCAGCTCAGTTGTTGTTGTTTTAAGCGAACTGTAGTTGTTTACTGAGTGCTGTTATTGACTGTAGCGAATTCGCGGTGAGATCGGATTATCTTTTTCTGTACTTTGAATTTAAGTCTTGTTTATATTTTAGTAGTTTAAAATATAACTCCTGTTAGATGTTACGATATTATATGAATATTTCTGAGGAAATTTCAACATTTTGTCTTACTTCTTGGGATAAAAATAAATTTTATTAATTTTTTATCGACTTGTGCATTCAATCCATTACGAACCCGTACGCACGCAACAATATAATAGTAATTATACAATGCAATGAAATTATATCTAAAATAAATGGGCTGAGATCTTGACAAAACCATAAACCAGCATTATATAATCATGTTCAAGTAGTTAATAAATAGTTAATAGTTCAAGTGTTTAAGAAAATAATGTTTTAAGTAAAATATTAGTACTTTCTTCCAGTAGAGAATGTCAAAGAAATAAATAAACTATCCAAAAGAACTTTATGCATTTAATGAAATGCTAGTTTTAAGAAACTCAGATTAAAATGATAAAATTAACAGCCAAACATGAAATTTATAAAAGTTTTATAGACAATAATTTCTTCATGATCGATATGAATTAATACTCTAAGAACAATATTATTTTTATTATGGAAAAAATTGTTCTTTGAGAAACAATTATGAAGTTGTAGCCAAAATAATAAGCAATTGAATGCTTGAATATTCGTTTTTATATGCTAAACTAGATGCTTGCTTAAGGCGGGAAACTGTGATGGACTTTCCATATTAAGTAGGTACCAAAAAGTTAAGGGCAGACTATCTGAAGTGCAAAACGCAAACAAGAATCATTTTAAACACCGTACATAAAAAATGAAAATATTCTGGTTGAGTTTCAAATAAAATATGATCATATTAATGTATTAAAAAACTGAAGTCAGCAAACAATTATTCTATTGGGCACATTTTCCCAGTCTTTTTAAATTCTAAAAGTGTATAGAGAATAAAATATAGGCATTTAAACTTCGAATTTAAAAATTCAGTTCAAATATAAAATTTAATATCTATTTAAGCACATTTTTCATAATTAATTGTCATGTTCAAATCTTCTATCATTATTCTTAATGCTTTCATGCCGATGCCATTGCTCCCATTTCTCCATTTCGAAATTTTTTAATTTTGAGATTCGAATGATTAATTTGATTTCGTTTCATCTAACTGTAACCATAAAATAATAGAACTGAAATGCTGGTTATGTTATATACATGCATACTTTTGTTGGAACTATTGTGCAGTATCGTAGACAGTACTTTGAAGTTGCAGTTGCCATTCAACTTTAGCTTCAGACGATATATTATTAAATTTTAGCAAATAGACGCCGTCTGGCTTTCAGAAATATATGGCATGAATATGGCAATGGAAAGAGATGCAAACATAAGAATGAAGTGTCCAGCAACAGACAGAATAAACGACAAAAGAGAATGATGATAGCTAACTCTGTTTTTTGCTTGTTTTGGAGACAGCGACAAAATTAGTATTATATTTCTAACTTTATGGTATTTTAATTTTGTTCGGTACATTTTCTGCAATAATCTGCTTGTTTATTCGAGCAAAAGCTTTTCCTGATAGAGATAATAATTTTTAGTAGTTGAAGGATCAGAAAAATCGATAATCGGTACGCCAATACAGTCTCTGCGACTAACATCGATATATTAAGATACCATTTGAAGACATTTAATCGGAAAGAACTTGAAACCTGGCTGCTTTCAAGTTTTTGCAATTTGCGTATGAACACATATGTTTTAACTATACAAACGACCAGTGGATAAAGTAAGCAAAAATTGAAAACTGTCAAATTTCTACACATGAAATTTTGTTGTTGTCTTGTTCATGTATTTCCTGGAACAGTGGTTGCCACAGCCTCAAAGAGACTGGACTTCTACTTATACCCAAATTTTGAGGAAGAGCAACCCGGGGGGACGAGGGTCTCCTGTCTCCCACCCCTCTCTCCTACACTAAACCACTTGCGAGGATTTTTGGCTCGCCGTACATTTAGAGTGCCTTTTACGCCGCTAAAACGCTATACATTTAGAAACATCAATGCCATCTCCGGGATTCGAACCCGGGCCTTTCTGTACCGCAGCAACTTCCCTGACCTCTATACCGTCTGGGCGGCTACACAGGAAACAATTTTTAAGTATACATATATATATGGTGTGATGATATGCATAATGATGTGATTTTTTTAGGGGGGGGGGAGGAAGATGAAACCTAAAACACACTTGAGTCGTAGCCGAAGAGACTGCTGTTAGGACTGTACAAAACACACAGCTAGCTTGCCGGTTGAAACATAATTTTTTTTTGCACGAACAATTATTCAGAAATATACTTCTGGTTAAAACTGACACAGCACTAGGAAGGCTAAACACGCCTCACAATTTCAATATACGCAGTTTATAGACAATGAA
This sequence comes from Stegodyphus mimosarum, assembly GCA_000611955.2. Classification (NCBI taxonomy): domain Eukaryota; kingdom Metazoa; phylum Arthropoda; class Arachnida; order Araneae; family Eresidae; genus Stegodyphus; species Stegodyphus mimosarum. The sequence goes on along the minus strand of KK115652.1, from coordinate 452,386 downwards.
GAAGACAGCGAAGCAAGAGAATGGGTTATTCAGGCAACAAAAAGCGAAAAAAAAGCAATGCGCATTCACTTCGGTCCTATTTATAGCCTGAAAGTCATTGTGTTAATCCTGAGCAGCGATCGGGCTACAGATGTCGCAATGCAGAGAGACTGCAGGGAAGGGGTGGCATAACATGTGGCACAGAGACGCAGCAAAGCGTATCCTTTGAAGCGACATTTAATTAAAATTTATGAATCTGAAGATCTATTACCAATTGATTCCAACTAAGTTTGATAATTTTTTTGATGTTTTGTATTTTACACATACAATTATTAGTAACAGCCCTTTAAATTTCTTTTTTAAATTTCCTTACGTACCCTCCTAAAATTCGACATCTGTAGTATGTTCCACAATGCCGAAAATTCTTGACCAATCCCTGATTAGATTCTAGACGAAGATTTTTGCATTCCTATAAATAACGTGGCTCTTACTCCATCGCCGTTTTTTTTCACTTCCAACTCCTGCTTCACTAGCATGTAATAGTCGCCTGCTGACTTTGCCCTTTGTTTCAAAATGTGATACGTTGTGTAGGTATTGCAAAGTGCTTATTGCATTCATAATGTTGTCCCAGCTCAGCGGATATGTATTTGCAAGAAATCATTCTTCAGAAAATGAATTTATGTCGTGGGAAAAATTGTTTTGGGATTCTTCAAAAGTTCAGTCATCTACGACGCAGCATAATTATAACGAGTAATCACCCATCACCACCCGGTTAACTGCAGAATAGCTGATGCCCTCTCTTTCTCCATGGAAATTATTTCTTCATTTACATAACCTAAATCATTACAGGGTGAGTCCAAACTATTTTTACAGCATAAGAGGGATAGGTATGTAGGTAGGTTGATAGCTATGGCACGATCCACCCTCTTATCAAACCTAAGCTCGCCTTCTGGGGGCTTTTTAGACCGGCCACGAAGGAAAAATATATAGGACAACACAACATGAATAAAAGAAGTCTCCAGCAGCAGCCTTAATGAATGTTCTTTGTTATTGGTTTATTCCAGTTGCAACCAGGTTTTTATTAATTCTTTCCATGATCTCTTTTTCTATGTTTTTTGATTCATTTCTGGTACAAATCAGGTCTTTAAAGTAAAGTAAAAGGGGTGTAGTACCTATCCAGACGTGCAACAATTACCTTGGAACATAGGTTCGAATTCCATTCTTGAGAGGCAAAACATGAATCGAACGTGGCGGACATGTAGCTTTGCCTGTTCGCTCACCGGACACCAACAGACTGGATTTTTCTTCTGAAGGCACAAGAAATCTTTAGTTGTAAGGTTTTAGTTAAACTAACAAAGTTTTATTTTAATTTAAATCTTTCTATCTCTTCTCTGTTTCAACTTCCCGTCAGAAGAAGCGCGCGTTTTCAGCTTATGCTAATTTGAAGTACAGCCAAGTACTATTTAAACCAGAGGTAGAAACCTCTCAGTGTGAGAGAGCTTTTAGTCTCGGATCACGGTCATTCTGTTCGACGTTCGCCTGACCAGCTAGCAGCTAAAATTATAAGCCATAGTGCTTACTACGTGATTGCATATTGAAATAAATTGAAGTGCGCTAGTATTAGTGTTTTCTTGCTACGCACCATTTAGTTAGAGGCCAACTCCGCGATTTATCTCTGTGAGCAAAGATTTACTTAAATTTATATTTAGCCTAGTTTAAATTTATCTGATTGTTAAGTTAGGCCCAAGTGTGGTCTTTTACTTTCTGTATCTCTCGCGAGTTGGGAAGTGTGTAAATAATATTGTTCTAATAAAAGAGGATTTTAAATCCCTTTCAAGTGCAGTTATTCTCCAGCACAGTATCTACACCAGAACAAAGCTCATTTCAGCTCCCTGTTCCAGAGCAGGACTTTAGGTTAAGGAGTTACTTCAAAAATGTTTGCGAAAGCAATGCACAGAACACTCAGTCCTGACATAGTGTAGGGGACGCCTGTGGACTCAGCTGTAGACATCGCACTGAGAATCGTTGATGCCGCAGGCAAAATTAACACAACACCAGGAATCTTCGAGAGGGTACGCCAGTCATTCATTCGCGGTGTTGAACTATGCAACAACACGCGTGGCCGTTGCTTTGAGCACTTGCTCTGAGTTCTTCTCTGATCAGCAAATCAGATAGTGCAATTTTTGGCTATCTTTCATTTGCTTTCCCAACACTGTTGTAAGTTCATATTGGAATTCAACTTATATTCTTTTCCGCCTTTCAGAGTGGAGGGCGACTTATGTTCCATGGCAATTATTGCTTGTCTGAATGGGTAAAATAACCCCTCTTATTTTGCAAAAACAATTTAGACTCACCCTGTATGTTCCTTCAGCAATTATGTTGTAAAGTTTTACTGTCTTTCTGTTGTGTAGAATCTTGAGAAATAGTGATTGCAATGAAGAAGGGTTAAAATTGCCCTTTATTAAATTCTTCAAATAATTTACAATGCGTCAACTTGACGCTAACATAGTACGCCTCAACTTGGGCGGTAACTGAAACAGTAGAATCAAACTTAAAATTGAAGATATTCACAAGTAGTAGAATTACACCACAGGCCTCATACAATCCTGTATCGTACAGCGCGTAGATGAGTCTAGTGGCAGCAAGATAATAGCGATTAAGCCACGTCTAATGAGCAGTAACTGCTAAGCGGAAGCTTGCGTATAAGCACGTATGGAAATTTCCCGGACTCTCTCTCTCTACTGGAACGCCGATATTTAACTTATTTTCCCGCTGGTAGAATTTGCGTTTCTTACGCGCGCTACCAAAGTTAAATATTCTGGCACTGACTGTTAGGGTAAGGAAGGCTTATAGGAAAGTAACTTAAAATTAAATTTAACTGGTTATTTAAAATAAATATAAATCCCTGCAACGTCAATTAACATTTGTTTTGTATTTAAAGTGCATAAACTACCAAAAATGAAAGAATGAAAGGTTTTAAAAATTTATTAAAACTTTTCAATTTATTAAAAATTTACTACAAACCTTATATGAATTTCTAGTGGATTTAATACATTTCATTTTAATATATTCCAGAAAAGGATTTCTGACACTGGTGCCTGTCCCCGGAGTGCTCTTCCTCAAAATTGGGGTGAAAGTAAAAGTCCTACCTCCTTCAAGCTCTGGCACCCATTCTTCCTAGAAATTCATGGACAAAACAACAGCCACAAAAGGATTTCGGCCACTGGAAACCTAGCAGTTAGTTATGGGATTTTATAAATTCTTCTCCTGATTTTTAAATGTTACCTTGTTTCACAAAGCTTGCATATTCGAAATTCTTGAAGTGTTATTTATTTACTTATACTCTTTTACAACTTTCAGCTATGGTTTATGGTTATAAATAATTCTTTTCATTCATAAATGCGCGTTATTTTTCATGCAATTTAAATGAAAACACGAATTTTAGGAGGAAACAAAATCTTAAAATTTTTGAAGAGAATATTTTATGCAAAAAGTATGCAAATTATAACATTACCGTCTAAGATTTGTTCCTAATTAAAGGAAAATTAAAACAATTTACAAATATTGTTCTTTATACTCTAATCCCTCAATTCATGAAATCTCTCTCTTTTCTCAGGATATTTATTAACATATAAATGTTTAATTAAAACAAATGATGATCTAAACATTTTCCTGTATACATTACGTTTAAAAAACAATCTATTTATTAAAATTTGCTTATATATTGTAATAGCATGCATGTAGTAAAATTGCGCATTGCATTATAATGCAACTTAAAAAGTTTGAAAAAGCCTTTAATAAAATTTCAGCAAGACTTAATTCATCCTCCAATAATGTCGCAAGATACGGTTTAAATTATATCAGTAACTAATCAAAACAAGTTAACTGAGTATGTCAGTTACCACGTATAATTTTGTATACATAAACTCATACATATTATAACTAAGTATTTGAATACGCATTCGTAAATGCATGAATAAATATATGTTTGCAGTAAAGCAATGATTCACATAAAGCCGTGAAACGGAAACCTACTAATCTTCATGCATGAGACTTCGAAATTAATTCTAATTAGATACAGTTAGAAATTAATAGTAAGTATAAGTTTTCTGAATGCAATATTTTTTAAACGACTCAAGTTCACTTCTAAAACATTGTGACTTTCATTTCAGTCCTTCCTTGGCCTATTTGTTAGCTAAATAAGGCTGCAGTTAGTGATTTTTCCCCTACGTGGGAGCTAAACTAACCAGAGATTGTTAAACTACTAAAAAAAGAAATTTCTCAACATTTAAATAACATTATAAGGTATTTCTTCCGCCTTCTTAGCATGCCTTCGTGGTATAGTGGTCAGCACGCTCGGCGCGTATTCGGGAGGTCCCTAGTTCGAGTCCCGGCGAGGGTATTGCGTATTCGTCTCTTCTCCTGCTTTCAAAAGATACCTAATGTCTTTATAGTGGCGCCCGAACTAAAAAAGATGATGGATGATGAATATTCACCACCAGGATTTGCCGACTGGGTCCCCTCATCCCCAGTCGCCCTTTAAAAGGGAGGTATATAAGGTAGTAAGGTAGTTATCCCGCCTTCTTGGCATGTTTTCGTGGTGTAGTGGTCAGCACGCTCGGCGCGTATTCGAAAGGTCAGTGTTTGGAGTCCCGGCGAGGGCATTGCTCATTTTTCATGTCTTCTGCATCAAGCAATAATCCTAATGTCTCTACAATATTTATAATTAATCATGAGTAATATGTAATTTCATATTCTTCTGTTACCGGTAGCGGCTAATTAATGACTATCGCAAATTAATATTAATAAAATCAATTGCCAAAAATTTAGTAATATGATATGGGTTTCTCGTCGAAGTAATAATTATGCGTAGCTTTTATTATTACTGCAACTAAAAACAAAAGCAAAAAAAAAGAAAAAAAACTGGTGGTGACTCCCCATTTTTCTTTGTACAGCCTTGATGCGCTCCATTTAAATTTACTTCCTCAAATTTCGTTAGAGATATATTTCCCACTAAATCCATTCAGCTCTCACTTCACGGCGAGGAAAAAATACATAAAGTAACTTTCGAAAAATCTTTACTCAAAATTGTAAAATACAAAAAAACCTGAAAAACCAAATACTGTTAAAAACATTAGAGGTTTTTCAGAAAACCAAGCAATTCGGCCAACGGGCAGAAAGGCAAAATTTTCGGTGCACAAAATTTAAAGTCAACTCTGGGCGAAAAGACACCGAAGTTGCTGCACCGATTGCCTTAATTCACTATACGACTAAAAGTTTCAAACGTAAACAAATAGCCGACACGTTAAACCTAGAACCGTTTACATTTTCAAATTGCTGGTAATTCTAAAACTATTGCATGCAAATTAACTAAAGGCAAGAAAACCTTAACCGGAGCATAAGAACAAACAATTTAATCACTTTTAAAGCAAAAAAGCACAATTTACCAACGTAAAAGAATATAAAAACAGAGCCAACCGAGTCGAGTAAAAGAGTGATTATATATATATGTTTGGTGCTGCCAGTTGCAACGGAAAAGGGAGGTGCACAACTAGATGTTATAGCGGTCCCATATACAAAATTTTCTCATTCTACAAACAAATCATTTTTGAGTAATGCGGTATAAATACGTACTTACGAATCGACTAACCAGCTTAACGGCGCTGGAAATGCCAATTCTCTTTCTGTCACAGATCTAAGCAAATCGCATGACAACTTAATGAAGATAAATATGATGAAATCAGCGACTTTATTGCAAATACTGAGATAAAGGATTCCCTCCAGTTAAGATTAAGGTAGAGAATCTGTCAAACAATTCCCGGAAACATTATGGACAATTCATAAACGAACTTTTGCGTAACATTTGCAGACATTCCACTAGAAATGAAGCTTTTCTTAGTCGGTTTTGGTGTAAGTGCACTATGTATTCTGCGTAAAACCAGCAGTGGGAAATTTTTTGGTGCCTCCCTTAATGTCCTAAGCACATGCTTATATTGCTTAATTCTTAATCCAGCCCTGGTCATTGGTATAAGACGTTGCAGGAATGGGGGAGTGAAAGAGGAAAGGGACTGAGAGAGAAGAGGAGGTAGTGGGGAGCATAAAGAAAGGAGCCAATGAAAACTCACCACCTGGGATTAAGGGTATGGCATGATGTACTCTAGTCTGAAAATCGTTCAACTGTATTTGAGAGCGGTCAAAATGGATATTTTCTTTGAAATATGATACCTGAAATTGTTCGCAATTATAATACTTCCTTTACTTAGTACAAGGAGGTAAAAATCTAATTTTCCGTTTTCCCAAACGCAGGTTATGGTTGTTCGAGTTTTCTCTCGTTAGTTTACAGCAGATCTGTTGGCACTTTCGATCAAGGCTGCAGCAGATGCTAGGATACCTGGAAAAAAATTACCTGGAGTCTTCATGTTGGATTGCACGTAACTCCAGATTCCTCATTTCTCCTGATAAATCGAAATTTTAATGCCTGTTGCGCTTTTTAAATGTGAACTGAACTTGAATTTGTTTAACTAAAACTGGTTAGAAATGAGGCAAGGACAAAGTGAAATAAAAATTCAACAGTAGTGCAACTTACAACTATCGTCTGACCACGACCATGGTAAAAGCGTAGTAATACGAATGCAGGAAGCTTTATGTTTCGTGTTCTTTTATTTTTTATAGCTTTTAGAGCCAGACATATTATCTATGTTTCTCAGTTAACTTAGCAAACTCTTAAAAAGACCTATCTTTTTAAGTTTGTTGCTGATTTTTTCGAGTCAAAGCAAGCGAAGAATATCTGCCAGAAAGAAGACACTTTCATAGACAACGTGATAAAAACTGCTGTCACACACAAATATAAAAAGTTACGCTTGGGAAAAATCACAAAAACCCATACTGAGTCCATTCAGCCCCGAGAATAGCATATGAGACGTACTGTCAAGAATCTGATTTCTTGATTAATTGAGAGAGCAAAGAATTCAAGAGTTATGTGCCAGAGGGGAGAAGATTTTCTAAGCAAAACTGGCTTATGCTACACATTGGAAGAACCACAATTGCATCTACAATAGCCAACTCGTTCAAAGAGATTTGAACCAGGATCAAAATGGCAATGTTCAACGCTCTTATCTATTCGGGCCCTGGTTGGGGACATTTCTAGAGTCCAGCCATTGTTGCACCACAACCAGTGGTGGCTCCTTATTGGTTAATATGTCAAGACATAAATTAGAATCTACGCGGCAGAATTAGAATCTTTACGCGGCAGATCTCATTTCTCCTCGTGATAAATGTGAAAGTAAGCAGTATCCCATGCTGAACACGTCAAATGTTTTCTTTTTAATGTCTTGAAGAAAACATTCTGTGCATGTGTCAAGAAATGGACACTAAAAAGAACTGATAAATCTCCAGAGAACAAAAGCCTATCGCAATTATGATATGCAAGCTCCACGCGATTTATATAAAATAACAAGATTAAATTCTCCTTCGAACAATCAATAGCTCATTTAACAAAAACAAGCTCGACGATCCAATATAGCTCAATAAGCCTTCCAGGAAATCTTCTTTATTTTTTCCCTCATCTTCGTCGATCGAGACGAGACGAATTCCAGAATCTCCCGTTTATAATGCAATTTCAAACCAGAGCTTTCGCCGAACAACAAAAACAACAACAAAACATTCAAAAAGAAAAATGTAACGATCTTTTCAAAGTTGAACCGTTTTCAAACGCCGGGAAACGCAATAAAGAAGGCTACGTGCACAAGACTGAGTATGCATGTGCATCCATTTGTCATAAGGTACGGCGGGAAGAATACGGATTCATTAATAACAGTCCATGCCTATTGTCTGTTACCTTTTCTTTATAAAACTAAGTCTTAAAGGCTGATGTAGATGTTTTACCCTATTTGGAAACGACTTCGTTGAAAAGTGGTATAAAAGACTACCAACTAGAACAAAGCCCTGATATTACTGCGGATATTTTCTGTGGCATGTGGATAAGCGAATGACACAAATTAGTCGATAATTTTTTTTTATTAAAACGTCGATATGGTTTCTGCAATTTTTAATAAATGCTACATTATGCTATATTACCTTTTAGAACTGAAGTCTTAATTCTTTAGCCTTTTTGGTGACTTATTACAGCAGCTACTCAAGTCATAAAATATTTCTAAAATACAAAGATTTTTACGAAATGGAAATTAATATGTACTACTAATAATAAATGAACCGAAAAAGCATTAGGTTAAGTGCTGTTAATTAAACAATGTGTGTTAATTTTATATTACTTCCACAAAAAGAATGTTTTATATGTTTTAGGGGAGTGATCGCTCAGACGGTATATTGGTTAGAGGAGCCGGCTACGATAACAAAGGGCCTGGGTTCGAATCCCGCAGAAGGCATGGCTGTAATAGTCCGTCCCTTCATAGGAGGCAAATGTGGCCCACATATTAGGTGCCTCCATAATAAAGTGGCCCCCACTTCTGGCCTTAGTAGTGGCCAAGCCGACGTCGGCTGAGGGTCCGCCATTAGAAAAAAAAAAGTTTTAGGAGAATGATAAGCTCGATCTCTCTTCTTCAGAAGCAAATTACACTGCGCCGGTGTAATCACTCATCTTAAATATTATGGATAAATATCACCATCTATTTAAGAAAGATGTAGAACAGGGGTTCCCAACCTTTTTTACCTTCATCCACGTTTTTTAAAAGAATGATATTCTTCATCGACTCACTCACATTTTTCTGCGTAATGGACAGCGTACAACATAATTATAAAACTGATAATTGCACATGAAACACTTAAAGATAACAACTTGACTAAGAATATGAACAAAATAATTAGAAAAGGGGTTCATTAGGTTTATGTTTCATTATTTTTGTATTATTTTCAATTTAATTTCACAAATATATGCAAGATTTTCAGAAACACAGATTGTAATTGCACAAAAATTCGATTTCAGTTAATGTCTCAGTTATGCTTGATGCAATGATACAACTTTTTTAATGTTTTCTGAAATATCTTACGCTCGTATAGTTAGACTAACTTACATAATGTTTATAACTGCATATTTCATTGAACAATTTTATTGACTTAAATGTAATTATAATTTTTTTAAAAATTAATGCGATGGTTATGATTCATGCTTTTCTATAATACTTTTAATATTAGGTGTGAAATTATTTAACAATAATCGTAAATCACTGCGTTCTTTAATATTTAATCGATTTACAGTTCTTCTTAACGAACTGTTAACTTGGATAAATTTTACCTCAACCAAGTAAAAACTAAAAAATCTTAAAGGTTCCAGATTTTAAATTACGTCCAAAGGGGCGTTTTATTAACATTTTGTGTGCTAACTTTATTTATTAAATATCATGTTCTTCGCACTTAAATAATAAAATTCAGTTAAAGAATAATATCTTAAAATTTTAATCAGGAAATGTCTTTAGAATTTCCTATTCACAGTCTCACGCGTTGGAGATAAAAATGGTTTTTTTTTTTTCTGTACAACGTTGCCATTGCTCGGTTTGAAATTCTTGAGTTTGTTAATCAAAAATTCGTTAAAGTTTTACATAATATGAAATCGATAATAAAACCAAATAATCGATAATAATTCCAAATTTCAAATTTGGGCTTCCAGATGCTCATATTCGCAGCAGGATTAGGTCATTCAAAATTCGATCGTTCTAGGTACCGTCGTTTTATCACAATGCAAGAAACATACTTACATTTATGCACATTCTTCATTATTTGATTTCTTTAATTAGTATTAATTTAATTAATTGATTTCTTTAATCTTTAGGGCTGCAATATTTCGTGGCAACAGTTTGAAAAGTGAACCGACGTTTAATGTTTCCGAAGCAAAATCGCAAAACGGAAACAATAGTCCTTCAGGGACAAAGCTCCTTTGGACTAAAAAAAAAACCACAGATATAAATGCCTAATATATGTATCTATTTAAGTTTTGTGCATAATAATACTTTTGCTGCTAAATAATAAATTAATTAATTTAAAGTTTTGCAAAAAATAATTGAAACTTTTCAGATTTTAAAGGACGCCCAAAAGGGTTTGTTAAGGATTTTTACGCTCTCGTTGAGTTCGTAGTCTATCAGTCTGCTGTTACACTCACTCCTATTAACCCTTGGGAAGACGTGTGGGAGAGCCTTGGACTCGTCCCCATCACGGGCGCTCCCCTTCAAAACTTGGCGCGGAACTGAGCAAATTCGTATTGTTACCTGTATGATGCCCAAGGCTTTTGCCAACAACAGGCGCAAGCTTGCCTCCTTGTAACCATGAACTTCTTTGGCTTGTTCTGATATTCGACAAGTGAGATTAGTGAAAACAACAGCGATAGATTCTAACATCAAAATATTCAGAATTTCGAAGATTCCTAAAAAAATGCTCGGAGTTTTTGTCTAGAGCCAGTGTTAGTTTGAAGTTGAATTTTGTACACCTCTTAAATTCAATATTTGCTGATCATACATTTTTAATTAGGATTAATGTTTATTAGGAGTCTGTTTGCCTTTAGACAGGATCTGAAAATCCATCTGCAGAAGAAATGCACAGAGTTACATTTTCCAATAAAATCTGTATTTATTGCAGATTCCCACAAATTTGGAAAGTATGTTTATTAACTGTAATCCGCTGGCTTTCTTTTTTCTTTTTTTTTTGTACGAATTTTAAAATCTTTGATAATTTTAATGCGTAGCTAGATTTTTAAATAAACTACATGCGAATATTTTTAAAGCGCGCGAAACCAGTTTGGAAATTTCGTTTCTTTTCAATAGGTATGAATTTAAAATATTTTGTTTGTTGAAATTTACTAGTAGCATGGAGCTGGTCCATCCTCTTTGTACTCTTTTTTCTTGCCTTCTTTTCCTAATATCACGTTCACAAAACAGAGAAGCCCTGAAATAATTATCCAGGGTATAGAAAAATCATACAAGGAAACTTAGACCATCATTCTAATTCTTTGTTTTATGTTGGAGATTCGTTAATTTATGGCATGTTGAACCGCCATTTTCCTTCTGTTGCCAAATCTGGAAGACTGATTATGAATCAAGATGCTGAGTCGTGCAATCAAGAAGACAAATGGAGTGTCAGACACTTAAATGAATTGATGTTAAATCTTTTAGCTTGGGAATAAAGAGAAATATATGAATACTAAATGACATCATATATTTTTAATAATTGTATATATAATTTTTGCTGTGCATTTTAGAATAAACTGGAAAATTTAAATACCGCTTTTCATATTTAAATACAGAAATTATTTTTTTCACTTTTATCAAAAGGTTGTAGAATTCTACTGTCTATCTCTTGTGTGAAATCTGGAAAATAGTGACTGCACAGAAGAAGGATTAAAACTACCCTTTATTAAACTCTTTAAATTATTTACAATGCGTCAACTCGACGCTAACATACTACGCCTAAGCTTAGGCGATAACTGAATCAGTAGAATCAAACTCAAAAATTGAATATATTAACAAGTAGTAGAATTAAACTACAG
>KK115652.1:403575-440769 GCA_000611955.2 Stegodyphus mimosarum | reverse complement strand
TTAAACCTTTTTCTCCCACTGGTAGGATTTGCATTCCTTACGCGCGCTACCAAATTTAAATATTCTGGTCCTGACAATTAGAGGAATGAAGGCTTATAGGAAAGAGCTTCAAATTAAATTTAACTGGTTATTTAAAATAAATAAAAATCCCTACAAGGTAGATCCAAATGTTTTCCGCCAGATGTGTTTAAAAAAGAACCAGATTAAGTTTTAACAATTTATTTTTCAGTATGATCCTCTAGTACATCGGTCACTCTATCGTTTATTAATAAACTCTATACTCCTAAAAATGATTCAGAAGATTTATTCTCAAAATATTCCATAACTGCTCTTTTCATGCTCTCATCGTTGTAATCTCGTTCCAAGGAGATCAGATTTTAGTCTGGAGAACTGGCAATAATCATTTGGAACTAAATCTGGCCTGCAAAGAGGATGGTCACGTTTCTTTATGTCACATTGTTGTTTTTGAGCTGAAATGATACATTCCTGAATTTTTTGTTGCTGAAAACGTCTTTCTGACACTTTATTCATGGGAAGATGTTCATGTAGAATACGCAAAACATATCTTTCAGATAGATATCATCTTCCTGCTATTTCCTCTCTTTTTAATCTCATGTCAATCAATATTTCCTTTCTGGATGCGAGCAGTGTCTTCTAGTGTTAATGCCTCCAATGCTCATCCTTCACGATAATCCCCGGCCTAATCGAAACTGTTTTACTCATTATTTTAGTACACGAATCAACGTATAAAGGAGACGAATAAAGATATGGTTGAAAATTTGTTTTATTTCTTTGGCATTAAGAGCTTTTTCGCCAAAAATGTAATTATAAAACGGCACTTAGTTTTAAACTTTTCAAAACAATTTAGAGCATCTCTTTGTGGAGGCCACGAGACTGTCGTGATTTATTGTTCAACGCGTTTGGCGTTTTAGCGGAGGCTTTGCACGTTGCGACATCTATGGGTCGAATGAAAAGTGCGATGCCAGAGATGCGTGGACTTGGTCACACAACTTGAATCCGTTTCTTGGGAGTGAAATACTCTACCTCGCCTGAAAAGAGTTCTTCGATGACAAGTTCAAGTAATTCAACTCTTTCAAACTTGCGAACGCTTTCTGGCTCCACAGGCAGACATACACCCTACCCCCAAAATATGCATGCTTATGAGGTGAGGCGACTTGTTGCTATGCTTTGAGCTCATGCGTTGATGTGGTTGATCCTTTCTATGTTCAGCTCCGTTCGTTGGACGTGGCTAGTTGGAGCTGTTGAAAATTTGTGGATCAAGGCACAGCGAGTAACATATTTCGACAATCTGTAGGGACATTAGGTATTTTTGAAGCTGAGAGACGACGTAAAAAAATTAGCAATGCCCTTCCCGGCACTCGAACCTCGGAATTCTCGAATACGTGCTGACCATAACATCACGAAGGCATGCTAAGAGGCGGGAGAAATACATTACATACTCATCTTTTTAAAGGGCGATTTGGGATGAAGGGACCCAATCGCCAATCAAAATCCTGGTGGTGGAGAATCATCATCCACCATCTTTTTTTTAGTTCGGGCGACACTGTAGAGACATTAGGTATTTTTTGAAACTGAGAGACGTGAAAAATAAGCAGCGCACTCGTCGGGACTCGAACCTCAGACCTCTCGAAGATGCGCAGAGCGCGCTGACCATTACAGCACGAGGTCATGCTAAGAAAGCGGGTGGAATATCTTATAAGTTTTTTCCCGGGTGAGCGGGTAGAGGAGGTGCGTGTTCCTATCACGTTCGGACCATCGTTGTGGCAGTAGCCAGCCTGTCGTAATTTGTTGCCCGTAGCCGTTCATGGCAGCCCTCGCAAATTCGAAAGAGTTGGGGACGGAACTGAGAAATTGAATTAGAAGCGAACAACTGGATTAGGTTATGAACTGTTTTTCACTTTGTATTTCTACTTTTAAGAACGAATATCTACTTAATCTTACTACAATACATCAAAAGCAATCCACTTAGATCGAAGTCATAATCTGAGGTAACGGCTTTGATAACATTGCCAGAGTTCCGTAGGTTTAAAAAAGATTTCAAAATACTATAACACAATGCATGTTTTGTTTTGCTGTATTCCTGGTTTGCATTTGATAACTTTTTTTAGAGGAGAAGAGGAAATGGTAGCATATATGATTCCGCGGCAGCCAGATTTCTCCTAATTGGTTTTAAATACCGGTCTGCGAAGTTTTCTGATTTGCTTCAAGATCGGCCAGGAAATGTTGAATTTTACTTTTTAGATTAAACTGCTGATATAGAGGTACTTGCAATGCAAATAAATATTGCCACTTCCTTTGAAATAACCGTTTCATATACGTGGAAGTTTATTATACCCACAGTATGTTCAAAACACGTGTTAATGCCGAAAATGTGCATACAAGTCATTTCCATTATTCCTTAAAATTAGCCCCAGCAGGATAAATGTTGGAAATAAGGATCGAAAAAGAGCTAACAAACTTATTATCCTAATACTGCTTATTATTCTACTACTGCAGATTTATAAATGCATTATAATATTATAAAGAGCTAAAGGCATTGCTTCCTTATGTGCAATATCGACCATATCCATCTAGCAAAGAGAAGACCTCAGTGAGGATACACGAAGAAGGTGAGATTCATTTTTCAAGATTTTTGCTTAAAAAATGGCTTACATTTATAGATTCATAGCCGGTGCAAACGGCTTGCTGTCAGTATTTAGGAGTAATAAAATTTTTGGCATTTAAAGAAGCATCGAAGACGAAGACTTATGGACGGTTAAGATTTTGATAATTTAGAGGAAGCTATGACCAAGGGAATTTAGAGCCAACAAAATTTTTAGAACTTACGGAAGCACCGCACCGAGGAGCAGCAAATTATTTAGAATTTCGGGCAGGCTTTAGGCAGCAGAGTTTAGCGGCTACAAAATTTTAAGAATTTAAAGAAGCACAGAGGAAGAAAATTTAAGAATGGCAAATGTTTTAGAATTTAGGGGAAGCACCTGGCAGCAAAATTTACGGCAAAAGTTTTACACTTTAAGGAGACATCGGACAACATAATTTAGGACCTACAGAGACAGAAACATTTGTAGAGCCGGCCCGTCAATGAATCTACATTACGTAGAATCAACGTTGTACAGAATGGACACGTGATCGGTGCAATAAAATATGAGATTGGGTTAATGATGTAAAAGAAGAAAGAGAACTAATGTATATAACAGGAAAATTTACATGTTGCAGGAATGGAACTCGCATGCAGTCGGTAGTTTCGTAATGCAGACAAGGCTTACAATTAATAACAGATCATAACAGACAAGGATTTAATTTTATTAAATTTTGTTTTTAAGGTTGTAGAGTACCATTTAATTTTCTATCCAGTTATTTGAAGTTAAAGTACCTTGCCTATCAAATCTCATTTCATTTCCTTGCCAGAATGCAAATTTCCAGCACGCGCGATGTTCTGATTAGGTAGAATGAAGGAAGTATTTAAAGGAAAGTTTTTTTTTGGGAGGGGGGAATCAGAGCGTCTTCTGCCTGCTTGAAGGCCACGTTGCTAACTTTGATTCCCTAGCGATTAGAATTCTATGGCGTTGAGTTATTTTTGGCATTAGGCTTGGTTACGCCCACTTCGAGTCAGAGCCAGCTTGCGCGATAGTTTAGCTATGAAGCTACATTTAACTTCATCAATTTAAGTTTAATGAGTAATTTAACTTAAAATGAGTACCTTTTGATTTAAGCCAAAAGTGTTGGCTTTTGTAAGCACAAGGTGGTGCCGACTGCACTTTATTATTTGAGTTAATATGTCAGGACTGAGTGTTCGGTGCATATTCTTGGCAAACATATTCGTAGAAGTAACTAAATCCTGATCTTGAACAGGGTGTGGTAGAATACTGTGAATAAGTGGTAGAAGAACTACACTTCATAGGGATTTAAAATCCTCTTTTATTAAACCATAATTATATACAGCCACTTCCCAACTCGGGTGGGATACAGAAAATAATGACCGCCACTTGGGTCTTAAACTGAACAATCAAATTTAATTTAATTTAAAGCTAATTAGAAATTAAGTAGTCGTTGCTCACAGAGCTATGAACGCGAGGTTGGCCTCTAAACTAAAGGGTGCGTAGCAAGATTTAACTAATACTAAAGCACTTAGAATTACTTCAATAAGTAATAGCGTAACAGCGCTACGGCTTAGAATTTAAATACTAGCTGGTCAGGCGAACGTTGAATAGAGTAACTGTGATCTGAGACTAAAAGCTCTCTCACACTGAAATCTACCTTTCGTTTAAACAGAACTTAACTCCACTTCAAATTAGCATAAAGCTGAAACGCGCGCTTACTCTAAGGGAAGTTGAAATGAGAACAGATAGAAAAAGGCAAATTAAAATAAAACTTTGTTAGTTTAACAAAAACATTACAAATAAAGGGCTCTATACACCATTCCTCAGGTATAGGATCGATATCAATATATGATCGACATCGTTTTAGAATCGAAACATAATTTTTAGCTTTTGCTACAGTATCGTTCGTGTGATTCTGCCATTTCAACACAAAGTGCATTTTAAATAGCCCTTTATTAAAAATTGATAATATTTCTACAATATAAAAATCTAAGTATCTATTAATATATGCTGTATTGTTTAACAATGTCATAGGCACATTTCCTTTTTTAACTGCCGAATGTTAGTAGCATAGTTTATCCGAAGACTACATCTAAAATGATTCTATCACAGATAGTTTCGATAAACAGAGTTTTATTGTATAAGCAGATTTAGAGCAACGATATCTTAAATGCTTTTATTTATGAAGCAAAATTTTGAATTCTAGACCCAACACAAAGTAAATAAATACCATCCGTCACCGACCAGGTAGGGAAGGAAACGGAACCCGCAGCAACAGATGGCAACCTGTTGTAAAACCATTTCCTTTGAGATGTTTCGGAAAGGACCAAGAAGCGGTAGATAGCGTCTTATCTTCAAGGGTCTAGCCCCGGTAGTGTTCACAAGGGGTGGTCCGGAGTGAAAAAGCACTTTCACTAGCAGGGGTTGAGACATAACTGATTTAAGGTGCAGTTTCGTAGTGTTCTTTAAGTATCTGGAATATTTTCTTTCACCTCCATTTTTCTTTCTTGTCAAAGGAATAGAAATCTGTTGTCCTTTATCGCTAAAAATTTCTACGTCTTTGAAATTTTCGGAAAAACACTCAGGCTTTTTAAATATAGGGAAACAGTCAACGAGAAGAGAAAAAGTGGGGGGCTAAATACATATCTTTCCTTATATGAAACGATAGTAGCATATTAATTGTGCAGTTTTATTGTATAAGGATTAGTATATGTATATTATATCAGTTTTATTGTATTATATATCAATTTATTTATCATGAAAATTATTTTTGTTTTTATTGTATTATTTATCAGTTTTATTGTATTATACATCAGTTTTATTGTATAAGGATTAGTATATTTATTGTATAAGGATAGTAGCATATTAATTGTTGAACATTTGTTAA
This sequence comes from Stegodyphus mimosarum, assembly GCA_000611955.2. Lineage (NCBI taxonomy): Eukaryota > Metazoa > Arthropoda > Arachnida > Araneae > Eresidae > Stegodyphus > Stegodyphus mimosarum. Next base: position 435,261 of record KK115652.1, on the reverse strand, counting down.
AAGATTTGTGAAAGACCTGATACCAATGTATGATTACTTCACTGTTTTGGAGATTTTGTGCTATGAAAAACAATATGTGTTTTAAGATTAGGTTAACTATTTTCAGAAGAATCGTGCTGTTTTTCGTTGCTTTATATTCTTTCTACCCCTTACATATTTTATATTTCTTCAAGATACTAGTATTAAAAATAGAAAAAAAGCCTGAAATGATTGAGATTTTAACTGTCATTTAAAAGTGCTCTCTAAAAGTTTAATATGGTTTACCAGTGTAAATTATCCATAGAGATGACCCAGGGGGAGTAGCGAAACATTTTATAGGGTGCTAGATAAATATGCATTTAAACTAAAATGGAAACATTATATATCTTCTGTATATTTGAAGAGTGAAAAAATATATAACGTAATCTTCTAAGATTATTTAATGTTTTTTAGTATCATGAATATTATTAAATGCATTTTTACTTAAGTTAATCAGATTAAAAAGTAAAAATAATGGTTTAACTAACATTAGAGGCCCGGTGACGCAATGGATAGGGAGTCGCGTAGCAACACCACAGGTCCGGAGTTCGATCCTCGGATTGCACAAGGTTGACTCTGCCTTTCATCCCTTGACGGGGTCGATAAAATGAGTACCACCTTCGCTTGGGGACTAAGCACCGGGGGGGGGGGTCCTGCGAGAGGCTGACCACTTGTCCAGGAAAAGATACACAAGAACCCCGGATCCCATGGTCTAGAAAGCAGATGTCAGGGCGCTGCAGGCCATGACTCTCTTAGGGCTGCCAAGTTTAGGTTAGTTTAGTTATTATAAGATTCTATGCTTAAATGTGTAACATATGGTGCAATGGCATATGGCAAACAACCACAAATGATTTAAATTTGGAGGAAAAATTAAAGATTGTATTATTAACACTAGCATAACTGGTTATTTCAAAGGCCATGTCGAAGATAAATTAGAGATCTTACATTACCCGTAATGGCAGTATTTGATAAGTCAGATGGATGATAAATGTATGTAGCGTAATGTTATTCAACCAATTTTAAATGGTCCAAAACGTCGTTAATTTTTGGAAATTCGTCGCCAAAGACGTTTCTAACATCGAAATCGTTAACCAATCAAACATGTGTAAGAGAATTTAAACAGAAATATACTTTTATTTTATGTAATAAACTAATCAACGTGCTCATAGACTTAATAAATACACATAGATGGAATCTGCTTGAAATCGATGAAATTCCTTGGATTTTTGTTACATTTAAGCGCCCGTGGCATTTTTTTCCAAGAGCACATTTTAGATCACAATCTTTCTGCCTTTTTTGTGTTAATGCAATTTAGATAAGGATCCGGATTAATAACTTTTTACGAAGCCATTATATAATAAGTAATACTACAGTTGCGCATATATTAGTTTTAATAGTACATATCGATTATTATCAGATCAGGAAATGTGCTCGAGCAGAATAAAAGTACATCCTCAATTATATCATCCAGTTTTTCCATAGTATCGTACGTTTAGTGGAAAGATAAAAAATATTAAGCACTTTTCAAAACGCAATAAAACAATTTTTGGTACTAGGAAAAAATATATATATATCGTAAGAAGGCATTGTATTTGGCTTAAATTTCCTACAAATTCTGATATTCCTATATCGATTAAGGAATACTGGTTTAAAAGAAAGTTATTAGATTAGTCAAAAATTTGTAGAAAATGCACCAAAGATATATCTCTGGGGACGTAATTTTTAGTCCAAAGGCGCAATTTTGCCCAGAAGGGGCTATTAATTTCGTTTTGGCATTTTGCGTTGACTCACTATAAATGTCGGTTCACTTTTAAAATTGTTGCCACCAAATATTAGAGCCCTGTATTATATTTAAAGAAATCGAATGGTAAAGAATCTGGATAAATGTATCTTTGTTTCTTGCATTGTGATAAAGCAACGGTACCTAGAGCCATCAAATTATTAATAGCGTAATCATTCACCCGAATATTTGAACTGGAAGCCCAAATTTGGAATTTGAAATTTGTTTTATAAAAATTTATCATATTTTATAAAAATTTAACGAATTTTTGATTAACAAACTCAATGATTTCAGAGCGAGCAACGACAACGCTATACGAAAAAAAAAAGTTATCTGCAGCGCGCGAGACTGTGTATCAGGAAATTCTAAAGACAGGCTTTGTTTAAATATTTTGTGATATTGCGCTTGAATTGAATTTTTAAGGTTTAAGTGCGAAGTACATGATATTTAATAAATAAAAGTAACACGCAAACGTTACAAAAGCCCCTTTGGGCGTCCCTGCTAAAAATGCCCCATAGAAACCAGTAAAATTTTTTATGGATACCCATAAAATTCTATAGGCTTCTGTTGACTTTTACTGGTTTCTGTTGGTCTATGTGGGTTTTTCTTACTGGTTTCAAAGTGCCCCATATAAACCAGTAAAACTTTCTGCTGGTACCAATAGAATTCTGTTGGTCTCTACTGACTTTTACTGGTTTCTATTGATCTCTGTGGGTTTTTCTTACTGGTATCATCTGACACCCATACAACCAATACCAATGTCAGAATTTTCTACTGGTTTGTATTGGTTTTTATTGATTTGTTTTCTTACTGGTATCAATATAATAGAAATAGATGCCAAATAAATCTTCTGTTGGTTTATATGAGTTTATTCTAATTTTCTAACTGACGTCAATAGACTTCTAAACAATGGAATTAATACTTGTGTCAAATAAACCAAAATTCATTGCTATTCTTGTTGTCTACTGATTATTTTAAATTATTTATTTATTTACTTTTATTTCTTTTATTGGGTACTGTTGAAAATAAAGTTATTTCTGTTTCGTAATTAACAGAAAGCTTTAAAATTAAAAATATATAGTGAACCGTATCGTCTCCACCTCTTGTCTAAGACGATCAGTATTTCTAAGAATGAAAATATGATCTCTTTAAGACCATCAGAGTAACCTGGAAACGCAGGTGGTCGTTTTAGAGAGGGTTTTTATTATATATGCTCATTTATTTGATTTCTTAAAAACTTTTGTCGGAAACAATAACAGTAATCACATACACCACAAACATCGAGGTCTCTCTAAAGCGACCAGCCATACATAACAATGCATCTTTGCAAGTGGTCGCCTTAGAGAGGTGATGCTCAATGCCAATATATACTTATGTTCTCAGAAATACGTTTATCTATTAGAGGTGGTCGTCTTAGGGCGGTTGCATCTAAGAAATGAATCCCTCTAAGGCGTCCAACCACACTTCCGGAATTTTCTTTGCGGGCGGTCGTCTTACAGAGGAAATGTTTCAATACCAAAATATACTTATGTTTTAAAAAATACTGGTTTCTTTCAGAGGCGTTCATCTTAGGGAGGTGATTTCGCCACGAGTTGGTTCTCTGAATGCCCACACATACACACTTATATATTCATATATCAACATTTGTTATTTTACAAATAAACACCGGTATCAACCATCATCTCTTTAACGCGAAAGCGTTCAAACTGTTTCAAACTGTTTTTCTGGGTGTTAACGCTGACGTGAGGAAAAAAATTCCCTTCCCTCCCCGACTCTCAGAAGAAGCAATATGGCGCCGTACTTGTTAATGTTGCTTTTGGATGTTAGTGTTATCGTCTTGGTGGATAGAAGACTGTAGTAATGCAATAAATAATTTACTATATTTACAATTTTACTATGTTCTACTGTTTAGATATTCATAATGAAAAATAAAATACCAACATTGACTGTGAATATGAAATAATATGAAAGGAAATAAAAGTAAAGTCATGCACGTGTAATAGTATCTAATGCATTCAGCGAACATTTTTTTGACAGATAATTAGTTCTGAAATGGATTTTCTGTGCGTGAAATTGATTTTCTATCTTTACTTTTATCCTAAAAAGCAATGTGCTTAAAGACTGAAAAGTGGTAATTCCAGACTTGATAATTTGGCTCAGTGTGTTTACATCAGAGGCACATTGGGTTCTACTTAAACTGTATTTTTGAAATTTTGTTTTTTGCTTATGATTTAGAAATACTATTTAAAGCTTGTTCATGTAGATCTTTATCATTTGAATATTATGTACTAATAAATTTGAGCATACCTTACTTAAAAAAGATCTTGCATGATTCAATTTTCAATTTTTCGACTGATGTGATGTGGTTGAGTAGAGGGAATATTTTTTTATGTCTTAAAAATGTACTCATTATATTTCGCAAACAAAAAAGGTAAGTTTTTTTAATGAAGTAAACATTATAAAATATTTAATGTCTGCATTAGTTATTGAATAAGGTAGGCAAGACATACAAGCCAAGGAATCTAAAATTGTGTGAAAATTTAGCTGATTATAGTAGCTTACATTTTTTTTTTTTTTTTAGTCTTGTACAAGTATGAGACGAGAACCACATTGTTACATTAAATATTTTATGTTATTTTGTTAAAACACATATAATCAAAAATTTTTATGCATATTTTAATTTTAGTCATTATTAATTTCATAAAGAAAATTCCAAATATATTTTTCATAAATTGCTTTTGAAATAGAGTTGTGAATAAGTAATAGCGTTTATGTAATATTAAATGTGCTAGTCTTGGGATTATAAAATATGAATTATTTATTGGAAAAAAATTGTATTAACTGAAACCTCAGTGGTTATTATCTTAGATTACCACCTTTGACAGTGATACATTTGTCAGGAACATAATTAAATAACAGTATTTAAAACCACTGATAGTTTTGTAAGGCTACAAGAAACTAACATTATATGGAATTATGAAGTTAATTGTTTTAGGAAAGTTTCACTGTATAATCAGTTGATTTAGATATAGTAAGTTTTACGATGATATGAATTTTGCATAAGTAATTGAAAGGTTTTACAAGACAGTTAAAACCAAAGCTTTTCAAATCATGTGTCTTGTATGGGCATTGTTTTAGCATTACTTTCAAATATAGTTAGAGTTATATTTAAGCATTATTTTCTTTCATTAGGTATACTGCGGAAATGCTCGTTACAATTTTCTGCACTGAATTTATCTGGTTGTATAGACATTAACGCAAAAACTTACAAACAGTTTTTGCGTTAACGTTTCACTATTAAATATGTGCTATATTTACTTAATTGAGATGAGAATAATTTTAATTGTGTGTATAAGGCTGTGTAGATTTATTTATATTGTTAAATACTGCACTATACGAATTTGATTTGGCAGTCTAAATACAGGAAATGCTCAGCATAAAGTGGTATTTTTATAGTATATAATCTACGTCCAATAGCAATAGGTATCTTTTCAGTACTTTAAATTTTATTTTTTAATGATACTATTGAGAAATTTTACAGTTCAAAATAATATTTCTATATAGTATTTAAAGTATTTTTTCTGCAATAGAAATGCAAATAACTTATATCTAAAACACCGATTTACATTTATTCCAATAATGCATTGATTTAATTAAATTTATGTTCCTTGGAGATGATATACGAAACACCTTTTGTAATAATAAATTATTTATATATATATACAGTATGGAAGTTAATTATCAAGCATTTTTACGTCGAGAACTACATGTTGTATAAATACCTATTATCTTATAGATTTTGTTTATTTAACGTCTGTGGAAGATTATACAACTACACTAAAAGTGAGATACATTATAAAATATTATACGCTATGAGATATTTCCTCAATTCCTGAACTGTGGATTGAGAATCGGTATTTGTTGAGTCTTGTAAATTTTTTAAAGTTTGATTTCTTACAATATAATTTATTGCATTTTGAGGTGTTATTAATTTTTTTATATTCTTATAATGATGTTCCATTTATATTTCATTTATATTCTGACAGATACAGGTAACGTTCAAAGTACTGTAAAAAGATGATCGACAGAGTATTTGTATATTATTATTTCTTCACTACATTATATTCTAGGACTCAAATTCCATGCAAAACATCTCTGTATATGTGTGTCATAATAAGCTGCAGGCTGTTGCTATCAGTGGTAAGCAAGTATTAAGCAGATAGCAAGTATGCTAAATTTGAACTCTTTATTAAATTTCTAATAATCAAGTCCCTTATTCTTTTTACTTGCTTGTTTATTTAATATTTTTACTTGTAATAGTGTTTCTCTTCCTGAAAATTAGGGTTTTGTCTAATTTTGTTTAAATTTGGTTTAGTGCATTGTAGGTAACTTAAAATTTAAGCAGATGCTAGAAAGTACCATCCTTTGGCAACACATTTCTCGTTAGGTGTCAAATTGTTAAACAAGCTGATGTGATTAAATTCCATTGTTTAATTTATCAATTAAAGAACTGAAATACAGTGTAATACATATATATGCAATGAGATACAGTATTATGTGTATATATTTATAATCAAATCAATAATATATATATACATATAATCAAAGTCATGATTAGCAACCATCAAATGATATGTATATACTATATGTATATATATCATTCGATGGTTATGATTCATGACTTTGATTATTATCTTTCTATTATTTTCAAAATTATATAAAGGAAGTTTAAAATTTTGTAAAGAGAATTTATATAAGTATTTTGTATTATGTTTATAGGACAGGGACTTGTAAGCTTCTAGATATTTATAAAATTTTATTAAGTTTCATCGCATTGAATTTTATTTAAAATTAATCTGTGTGCTTCCCCCCCATTTAGGTCTGTACATTTCATCACTGCTGATTGTGTATTTTTACTGATTTATGCTTATAATTATTAGTTTGCCAGAACTGAGTGTTCGGTGCATATTCTTGGTAAACATCTTCGTGAACTCCTTAAATCCTGATCAGGAACAGGGAGCTGAATGCAGCTATGTTCTGTGGTAGAATACTGTGATTAAATGGTAGAAGAACTGCACTTGAAAGGCATTTAAAATCCTCTGTTATTAAACCACAATTATTTACAACCACTTCCCAACTCGGGAGGGAATAAAGAAAATAATGTCCGCACTTGGGTCTAAACTGAACAATCAGATAATTTAAACTAAAATTAAATAGAAATTAAATCGTCGTTGCTCACAGAGCTATGAACGCGAGGTTGGCCTCTAAACTAAATGGTGCGTAGCAAGATTTAACTAATACTGACGCACTTGGAATTACTTCAATAAGCAATCACGTAAAAGCGCTATGGCTTATAATTTAAATGCTAGCTAGTCAGGCGAACGTTGAATAGAGTAACCGTGGTCTGAGAGTAAAAGCTTTCTTACACTGAAAGGTTTCTACCTTTCGTTTAAATAGAACTTGGCTCCACTTCAAATTAGCATACTGCTGAAACGCGCGCTTATTCTAACGGGAAGTTGAAATGAGAAGGGATAGACAGATTCAAATTAAAATAAAACTTTGTTAGTTTAACTAAAACCTTACAATTTTTTATGCAAATTTGATCTACAGTTCTATTTTTGTACATTGTTTTTGTAGGGATTCTGCGTATGAATACCCGTCCTCTATGTATGGATACTCTACTTTTGGTCGGTATAATTCTATTGGTTTTGTTTATGGGTTTTTGTCTACTGTTTTGTGCAGTGATTTTCCCAATGGGTACCTGTATTAGTCTGTAGATTTTTTTGTACTATCTTTTACAGAGATTTGGCCTATGGGTATCCGCATACGTCTGAGTTTTTGTCTACTGGTTTTTATGGGGAATAGACCTGCGGAATATCCATTTTTTAATGGAGATTTAGCCTATGGATAAGGATAAAATTCTGGTTTCTGGCCGTGGGTTTTTACAGAGATTGTGTTTATAGTACCCATATGTTCTACAGGTTTCTGTTTATGGGCTTTTATGGGGATTTGGCCTACGGGTACAGCTGTACGGGTTTCTTTCTACGGGTTTTTACGAGGATTTGGCCTACGGGTACTTGTACGGTTGTACGGGTTTCAGTCTGTGGGTTTTACGGGGATTTGGCCTGTAGGTACCCGCAGAACTGTACGGGTACCCGTAGGCCAATTCCCCGTAAAAAATTTTATAGGTTTCTACGGGGCATTTTTAGCATGGGTAATATAAAATCTGAAAACTTTCAAATTTTTATTTATTTATTCATTTATTTTTTATGAACACTCAAAACAAAACTGACTTTGATTTTTATAAAATTTGCCATAAAGTGAAAATCCAATGTGTTGATCTAACTCTTTTCCATCAGAATGAAGTTAATAGTATCAGAATGAAGTTAATAGTATCAGAATGAACTGAATGAAAAAGACTAGCCCCCAAGAAGACGTTTATCAGTTTAATAAAATTATAAAAATAATAAAATAAAATAAAAGCAAGTAAAAGGTCTAGATATCTGAGCAGATGCATTCTTTATGGCATCGATAGCTGAAAATTAAGTCATTTGGTTTAGATAACGTGAACCTTCTTAAAGGAAAAAATCCAAATTAAAATTTTTTATGAAGAAGAGAATTTTTTAATTAGTCCCATAAAGGCTTCCTTAGTTTGGTACAAAGTTTGAACAAGGCTCTATCGATCTCGAATGCAATCAAACAAAGACTCCTCTTCTTCAGAAACAAAAACATTTTGCGAAATGGGAGGAAAGAGGACTATATTTGTATCTTAAAACAATTAGCAAAGCAAAGCGACCTCGAATGTCGCTCCATCCGTCGAAGAAATTATTAATGAAAGATGAAAAATTAAAATATTAGAATTCTAGGGTTAGTGTTACAGAAAACTGGATTGGATTTAAAGACACTAACTAGACAAGGTAAATTTTTGTGAATATGAAATGCTTCGAGGAAATCTAATTTACCAACTGAAGAAGCTATATGAATAATTATTGCAAAACCAAAATTGTGACTAAGTGTCCAGCTATGTATAATTATCGAAGATTTGTATGTTTCTTCTTTCCGAACATAACATTCGTGTTTTTTACGCGAAATTTTAACACTGTTCACACTGGATAATGTATGACAAACCACTCTGATAAGAAATGCTATAAACCTGCCCAAGAATATGGAATCTTTAAGAATCTAATAAAAAAAAGTTACTGATAGGTGAAACAGATCGCCATCGAAACTGCTAAGGGTTTTACTCCGAATCTACGCCATCTAAAACTGCGTTTTAACGTTAGTTATTTATGTAATGTTTGTTAACTTTTACGTTTGTTATTTAAATTCGGATTGTTTGTCCCTAAAAACACGTGACCACTAACTCGACTTTCCAAAGAAGGTTAAAAATATTTCCTAATAAAAGATAAATTGAATTACTGACTAAGACGATTTCAAAAATCGAGAAAAACATTTTCTGTTCCACACCAACTATGGCGCACTATGTTAACGAAATCAAGTTTTGTCAATATTCATGAAATCGCAATCGGTAAGAATGAAGAATAAAAATCAAGCGAAGTAGCGTCGCTGCTGAATTCTCCTATTGATATTTATGACCTATCATCCACAAGTGGACGCACGTGTGCGTTGGCGAAAGTTTCGAAGCAATTAGGCCTCGAAAAAAATGCGGAACGTAAACAAAACACAGGGGTCGGTTCCTGTTTATCGTCAGCAGTCGTCTGTTTGTCATCTAAGCCACTATATCAAAATAATGAAGAATAGGCTTCGCTCACAACCTCCTTCTTATTTCAGAAACACGTTTTCGAAAGACAGCCAGCCCTTAAAATAATGTATGAACAGATGATTGCCCGAGTTCAGCACATGTAGGAAGTTGCCATATGTTGCGCTGAATAAGTAAAAGAGTATAATTGGATATTTAGATCCATACATTTGCGTTGCGTAATAAAATAAGCGTAGCTCTTAACACAGAAAGGCTGGAAAAACGCAGTTACCCTGCAAAGCTTGTTATGTAACATTTCTAAAAGAATGAAATGCGTAGTTAAGTTTTGACCGTCTGCAGGTTTATATTTCACCAAGTAGCAAGGAACCATAGGGATAGTTAGGCCAGCGGTTCTCAAACTTTTAACTAACACGTACTATCTAAACAAAAACTGAAAAGGCTGACACTACATTTTTACAATGGTTATTTTTAAATTTATCAACAGAAATCAATTATAATACTTTAAATCTAAAATTTAGAACGAAATTTGGGTCTATTTAAGAGTCAATTTCTTATGCCTGGTCTTATTTCACTTGTTTTATCTGTAAATTAGGATCTACTTTATTGTGTATTTATTTTTCAAAAATACCATGGAAGAAAATCCTTGTGCACGCAAATAGGTTGCGCAAAAAGTCAATAAAAATTGAATACCTTTATTTGACATGTCTTTAAATTCTTTTTTTTTCGGTTCAACCGAAAGTTAACGAGTGTGTTATCTTTGAAAGCTTCAGTTAAGAGTTCGATCACAGGAAATTTCTATCAACTGTTCTTTTTCTTCACGAGATAAAATTTTAGGTACATTTAGAACAAAATGGATAAAATTTCATGTAAATTTCAACAAAATGGATTTCTAATCCAATTTTCTTTTTCATAATCCTCGGGAAATTACATGTTGAAATAATTATTTATCAACGCAAAACAATGATTTTTAATGTCGTATGTTAATTCTTCTGTTATTTTCAAATAAGTTTTGCTTAGAAAACTTTCTAAAAGTGGTAAAAAGCTTAAAATATTATTATCCAATTCTTTGATTATTAGCTCGAGTTATTTTATAATTTTATTCATCTCATCTGTAATGGTGAACAAGTTAACACTTTATGATGCTTGTAATCTTAAATTTAATTCATTTAATTTTCCAAAAATATCGTATGCTAAACATGCCAACCATAATTCACTAAATAAACATTTTTGGAATTCAAACTTTGAATCACAGAGGAAAATTTGAATTTCTGATCGAAGTTCAAAAAGACGATTTAAAATTTTGCCTCTGGATAACCACCTTCCTTCGGCCACCTTACTTAACAAACGGCTTTCATGCTCACTGCCCATTTCTGGGCATAAAATCGTAAATATTCTTGAATTTAAAGCTCGGCTTTTAATAAAATTAGCAATTTTCACTGCTTGATTCAAAACGATTTTCAGGGTTTCGAGGATTATTTTGGTTACTAAAGCTTCACGATGAATGGGGCAGTGACTAAATTCAGTTTCAGATGCGACTGTATTTGAAAAATGCCACTGGAATACTTTCCTCTTAAAGCCCAAGGTCCGGCATATGGCAATGCACTTATTCCAAGTACTACCATTCTCAGACATAAAATTGTCAATTATTTTTAAAATTTCATTTTGCAGATGCTCTATCATGAAGGGATTCATAAAAGAAATACTCTTCGATAAATTGTTTATCTTCTTGGTATCATATGTAAAATGATAATTGAACAAAGCTCTTTATATCAGTACCTTCATCCATTTGCAATGCGAAATACTCACTGTGCTTTATTTTTTGAATAAGTATCTTTCTGGGGAATTTGCTATTTCATGAATTCGTCGACTTACTGTGTCATTTGATAATGGAATATTATTCAGTTCGTCAGCCGCTTTTCGTTGAATAATGTCAGAACGATATCTTTAGCTGCTATTAATATAAGGTTTTCTCCAATATTGTGAACTTGCCCATTCTCGGTAATGTAACTAGCTTCCAAAGCTTTTTCACTTGAAGCAACAAAACTTTTCATTATTTGTTTACTATTTTTTAACACTGATAATTTTCTCTTAAAGTATTCTTCAAATTTTTCCTTAATATTGGCAAGCTAAAATTCACCATGTCTTTTAAGAAACGATGGTTTGATACTTTGATTGGATAACAGTTCGCCGTAAGCAACACATTGAGTATGAGGGTCCATTTCGTCTCCTTTCCAAGTAAACCTAAATAATAAATAACTTTCATTATATCGTTTATGCAAATTTTTTCTTTGCTTTTCAATACTCTTAGTGCTAGCAGATTGTCCTGGATTCATCACCTGTGAATCTTCACTTTTCTGCTTAGTCAATCCTAGCCAATTTTCCATTTTGAAAATCTAGGTTTATTTATTTTCACAAATATTTAAATGCACAATATATCACGAATTCTTCAAAACCAAACAACGATATTCTCAAATCACGTAGCACATTAAAGAATACAAAGGAACAAGAAGACGAAATACCTGCTGTTAGAGACAGCAAATCGAAGTAAAAAAATTATTCTAATTGAAAATAGAGCAATGTGAGCCCAGAAATGGTGGCGACATGAAGTGTAGACATTCTAATAAATCGATCAACTCTAAAAGAATTAATGAGATATTATTATCTTTTCACAGGAACTTATTTTTATATCCTGTTAAATACAGCATCCATTTATATTAGTACTTTTAAAAACATCATTTACTGTAAATTTAATTATGTCTGTGGCTAAAGAATATTTGTGAAAATAAAAACGGATTAATTTGATAAAGTCTCTGAGCGGCTACATACCTTGAACAAACCTCAGATCGCATAAATTTACAAGTGTTAGAGAAAAAACTTAAACAGGATGTCTAGGTATTTAATTTTTGAATTTAATAGTTAAAAATATTTTCTTCTTTGCGTGCCACCAGTTGTTCGTGTACGACGGGCTAAATATCGCTGGTTTAGGCGATTAAGTGATCTTGACTTTTCGATGGGCTTGTGTTTTTTGTATGTCCATCGTCGAAAACACCCCGAAGAATGTAAAATACACGATGAACGCCTTGCCACACACACAAAAAAGGAGGGTTGGACAGTTCTATATCTCCTGTTCTAATGGACCGATTTACGAAGTTAACTTGCATTTTTCATGTCTCTAAAACGCTACTTAGGATATATTTAGATTTATATATATTTATTTTTCTAACACAGATATTTTAAGACAAAACCAGACTTTTTCTGAAATGACATACCTATTTTTTTCTATATTTCAATTCTACGACTCAAATTATGCGGAAGTGCCAAGTTTTGCAAAAATCACACTAGTAGTTTTTAAAATATTAGTTCCTCAGTGTTAATTGAAAGTGGTATACTATATATTTATTAATATCTCTTTTTTATTAAGCTTATTGGATTCGTACTTTCACAGTTCGACGTTTACGTTCAATCCAAATAAAATTCGCAGCTGTTTTCTGATTTATTTTTTAAATTTGTATTTTTTAATAATTTTTATAAATTTTTCGAAAAACATTTTGAATTATAGGCTTAGAAAGTTTTGGCTATCATCTTAAAGTAGATGTATTTCTGGGCATACCTCCAAAAAAGTAGAAATTGTTTTCAGAATTGCTGAAGATACATCTGAATTTATATATTGGCGCATTTCGAAATTTGGCATATTTGTTATAAGCAATAATAACGCCAAATATGTTTTACGCACTTTGGTAAAATTATTTGAAAGAATGAGCGATGCAACTTTTATTCCGCTCATGTACAGTGAAAAAGAAAGGAAAATTGGTTACCATAAATTAAGAATTTCGCCACTGTGAGTTATTTTTGGCGCAAATTTAAAAAAGTGCGCCAAGACAAATTTTAAAATTTCCCTATGTGATTAAATTTTACAAAATTCAATGTTTAGTCATAATTTGAGGCGTTAAATCGAAATATGGAAAAAAGAATTATGTTATTTAAAAAAAGGCGCATTTTGTGTCCAAATACGTATGTTAGAACACTTTGGGCTATGTATAAACCTAATATATATCCTAAGTCGCGCTTTCGAGACATGAAAGATTTAAGTTAAATTTCGTCAATCAGCGCAGTAGAAGGGAGATATATAACTGTCCCCCTCCGGCTTTTTTTTTTCTTTGTGCAAGCTGTACCTAACTGCGGAACTTGCCAGCTTAACGCATTTTCAAGGTTTAACGCAGTGTTTTCCAAACTTTTGGTGGATGGTTTTCTTAAACTAACTGGGATCTTTTAGGATATGAGAAACATTTTCTTTACAGTTAAGTGCTAAATAACAAATCATATATATATATTTATTATTCGTTCAGTAAGGCTCAAGGTTAGCTGCTAGAAAGTCCTGTTTATCGAAATTTATTAACAGCGTAGCTTAATAGATTTTGATACCCAGTACTTTCTAACAGAAGTCTTCCAGAAGATTTCAATTCTTGTACGCATAGTTTGTTAACTTGACCATTCTGTATATGTTTTCCAACATACATGCTTGAATGTGTAACATGTATACTGTAGACTTGATACTGCTGGCTGCGAAACCTAAACAATGATAATGTTGGAAATTCGAAAAGCGATTTAGAGTAAATGTAGACTGCGCAAAAAAAAAAAATGGGACACTTCTATATCTTCAGTTCTACTGTCCCGATTGACGATATTCAAATTGCGTTTTTTATGTCTCGAAAGCGCGATTTAACATATGTATTAGATTTATGTATAGCATTGCTCTAATATAGGTATTTTGACACAAAATCGGTCTTTTTATGGAATAGCATGCCAATATTTTCCCATATTTCGACTCTGCGACTCAAATTATGCCTAAATATTAAATTTCGTGAAATTTGGTGCGAAATTTACTGAGAAAATCAAAAAAAAATTATCTTGGTCCATTTTTTTCAGTTGCGCCAAGAATAATCCACTTGGCCAACTTCTTAATACATGGCAACCTATTTTCCTTTCCCTTTATGCATTGTGCATGAGCAGGAAAAAAGTCATAACGTTCCTAATTTCAAATACACTCACGTTTGTGAAAATTGCAACACCACGAAGGACTTACGCGAGTGAGCTGAAATTTTCAGGAAATGCAAAGTAGCGCATGATATGCAAATGATTAGAATTGCAAATCCGTAGCGCATGCGTATGCTGAGCAGCGCCCTCTGAACGTCTGATGGATCCGAATAAATAGACGGCTGTAGCGAGGCGTGTATGGTTATCGGTGGTTATCTGCTAGTGGTAAACGTTAACTCAATCTGTACTTATGCCTCGTCGACGAAAGAGAGCGAGATTTGAACAACTTACAGAGTTTGAACGAGGGAGAATCATCGGCCTTCGTGAAGCTGGATTGTCGTATCGTGCAGTAGCCTCTCGTGTGCAGCGTAACAGCAGCACAGTGATGCGCGTTTGGAAGCAGTGGACGGACGAGTGTCGGACAACTCGGAAATCCGGGAGTGGACCCCGAAATGTGACGTCAGCTCGCGATGATAGACACCTGGTCCGCATGGCGCGGACGGACCGTACAGCTTCCTCTAGACAATTGGCAGCACTGTGGTCAATAGCTACAGGTGTTTCATTGTGTGCTTCATCAATTCGTAGACGTCTGCTGCAGTGTGGACTGCGCGCACGGACTCCTTTATACAGGATCCCCCTAACGCACGACCATCGCCGCCTGCGGCTACAATGGGCCAATCAGCATAGAGACTGGCGTGCTGATTGGCAGCATGTCGTGTTTTCTGACGAATCCCGCTTTAATTTGTGGTACCATGATGGCCGCATTCGTGTCAGACGCTATGCCGGTGAACGCCACCTTCCGGAGTGCATTATCGAACGCCACAGTGGACGAACACCCGGAGTTATGGTCTGGGGCGCCATAGCATATCATAGACGATCTCAATTGCTACGAATTGTGGGCAATCTGAACAGCAACCGGTATATCCGTGAAGTTCTACAGCCCGAAGCTGTTCCCTTCCTTCAAAGCTTGCCAGGCGCTGTATTTCAACAGGACAATGCCCGCCCTCATACTGCTCGGATTGTTAAATCCTTCTTTGCAGCGCAGCAGGTACAGCTTCTTCCTTGGCCTGCGTGTTCCCCGGATATGTCGCCAATTGAACATGTGTGGGATGTCATTGGTCGGCGTCTTGCTCGTGATCCTCGTCCTGTTGCGTCTGCAGACGAACTTTGGGTACGCGTACAAACGATATGGAATGCTCTTCCTCAGTCAGACATTCAAACTTTGTTTGACTCCATGCCACGTCGTGTAGCAGCACTTATTGCGGCGCGTGGTGGCCACACAAAATACTGATTCTGATCTCTTGTTCTTGTTTGTTTGCTTTGAACATTTAATCATTTATTTGTACCACTACCACTCAACTGTGTATTAAATTGCATTCAATTATGACGATTCCTTCCTGGTGTTGCAATTTTCACAAACGTGAGTGTAATTTTAACAAAGTGCCTAAACCACATTTGATGTTATTATCCTTTTCAACGAATATGCCAAATTTCAAAACGTGCGATTATATATAAATTCAGGTATATCTTTGGAAATTTTGAATAAAGAACTCTTAATTTTTTGCAGGTATGCTTAGAAATAAATCTGGTTTAAGGTGAAGTTAAAAATTTTATAGATTATATTAAAAACATTTTTTGAAAAGTTTATGAAAATTATTTAAAAATGCAAATTTTTAAAATAAATAATTAAAAAAGGCGAATTTTTTTTGGAATAAACCTAAATTGCGAAATATGAAAGGAAGAATTAAATAAGTTTAATAAAAAAAGAGATAGTAGTAAATATATATCAAATTAAATTAACATTGAGCAGCTAAAATTTTGAGACCTAATTTTGAAAAACTACTCATGCGATTTTTACAGAACTTGGCAGTTTGGCATAATTTGAGTCGTAGAATCGAAATATGGAAAAACATTGGCTCGCCATTTCAGAAAAAGTCAGAGTGTCAAAGTACCTATATTAGAACAATGCTATATATAAATCTAATACATATACTAAGTCGCCCTTTCAAGACGTGAAAAACGCAAGTTTAATTTCGTCAATCGGCCCCGTGGAACGGGAGATATGGAACTGTCCTTTTTTTGCGCGGTGTACATAACTTAGGCACAATCATAAATGTGAAAAATCAAATAAATTACTGTAAATCGGAAACTACATTGTACACAAATAACTGAGCTTTCGAAAGCTATCAGTATTGACTTACAGGGATTTGTAAAACAGTCTATAATCGTAAAACTGTAGATTGGAGGTAAGTTGTGTATTAGATGTCATAATTTGGTGAAGGATTATACACTTTTATTTCTACCTGGCAGACAAATTTGACAGATTAAATTTTTAGTTTAAAATAAAGTAATATTAATAAAAATGTAGCTGAAACTAAATACCTACTTATTGTTTACATACTGTCAACAAATGGAAGTCCTACGGTTGTGACCATCGTGTTATCAAACTTAAGCACATGCAATCCAGACATAGCTCTTCTGTGACACAAGATTTTTGGAGCATGGTTTTTGAAGATATGATGAAACGTTTATGAACGAGAACCGACTATTGTTGTCTTCGTTTGGAATTTCATGATATCGGCAAGATGATTCAGGCGCATTCTATTCTTCCTTTCGTTTGTAGCAAAGATACAAGCAAGAATATTATTCCGAGTATAATATTCCTAAATGGGGGCTATTAAAAGAGGTCAGGTCGGGTCAGGTCATTTCTTTCCTTTCCAGTCTCGTTCTACCTGAAGAACATGGTAACATAACTGGATCTTAATTATCCTGCTAGGGCATTTTATAATGGATTAGCGTAAGTCCATTTAAGGTGCATATATGTAATAATAAGTTTCCTGAGTTTTAAATTGTAGTCGATGGATTTGACTGTTGCTAATATGCAGGTCATATGGTGTTAATAGCAATAGCGATTGGTTGGTGAGCTATTTGCTTGGGAGTGCATTATAAATGCTTATATTATTAATATTATTCATTTTTGATATATTTAATTCTTTATAGTAGTAATAATGAGTTTCTTCTTTTGAGAAAAAGTACCAGATAAGTATTTTAACTGTATATTATTTTTAGAAAAATGAAAAACTAGAAAAAATGGGCGTGGCTTAGTTTGGGCAGTGCTAAACAAGTATAGTAGGTCACGTGAGGTAAACATCGCGTGTGTTTCTCGAGTATACGAAAATACTTAGCTCTAGTAATACAAAGTACTAAAGAATTTCAAAATATTAAAATATAAATACCACAAGTTCTGTCTTTGCAAGGTGAAAACAAAGTCTCTTTCTTTGCAAGGATGGTGCAGTAGAGCAAAAATTTTTAAACTTGATTAAATAGTGATAGACAATGCTAAGTAAGTAGGAATATTTACATTTCTATACATATTTACAGCTATTACCAACGTACATTATGATGTATAGTACGTTGTCGCTTATATCTTTACTCTATCATATAATCAGAATTTCCTATGTTTTGAATGATATGCGAAGGGTGATTGCTTAATTTTCCATAAAATTAATAAACCGTTTTGAGGATTTCTTCATCTATTGATGGAATTCTCATATCTTCTTGAAGTGTTTGGTTTCTAATAAAACATGGAGCACCTTGCATAATTCTGATAAATTTATTTTGTAATACTTGTATAGTTCGACCGTCTAAAACGCAACCCTTGCTGGCATTCTGCCAAAACACATAAACTCGTCTAAAAGGGGCGTTATTACTTGCTACGAAATGAAAGTCTTCTATTCTCCGGAAAGAGAAAATGGAGGGAAAGAAAGTCCCCATCCTTTCCACCCTATTTCGAGAATAATTCGGTCCGAATGGCGCATGCGTGTTTGCGCTCATGGTCGCGGATGAGGCGGTCGAGCTACAATAGGCTTCTGTTTGTTTTGGCTGTAGCGGCCCAGACTGGAGATCCATATAACGTAATTGGCCTAATTATTTGCAGGTAAATGATCTTCTTAGTATGAATATTCAGTTTAGAATTTTTATTTAAGATTGAAAAAACACTCATAAATGCCTGGAGGGTTTTGGTCTTGGTGTTCTCAAGATGCCTTTTGAAGTTTAATTTTCTGTCTAAGGTGATTCCAAGGTATTCTATATAATTATCTATTGCAATGGGTTGGTTGCTAATATAAATTGGATGAGTAACAGGAGATCTAATGGCTCTTCTAAATATAAAATTGGTGCTTTTTTGAGAGTTAACTTTTTATCTTCCATTTGTGTAGCCAATCTTGAATATTATCAATATCTCCCTGTAGTTTAAATTGAGCAAAAGAGGGGTTCATTGAGGATGAAAAAATAGCAGTATCGTCTGCATGTAAGGCCAATTCCGTTCCAGGATAACTTGGAATATCATTGATGTAGATTAGATAGAGGTATGGGGTCGAATTTCCACCTTGTGGGACCCCCAGTGCCGATTTTTCTGTTGTTAGATGCTTCTTGGTTAATTTTCACATGGAAGGTTCTGTCCTGAAGATAATTTTGAATCAAAACAATAATCGAGGCAGGAAAGTTGTTAATAATAAGCTTATAAATAAGATATGTAAGGGATATTAAAAGACTAAAGGTTTCAGCGGAGAAAAATATATTGCGTGGTCGACTTGTATATTTAAAAAAAAACCTATGCAAACCCTTCAGATATTACAGGTAATTTCACTTCAGATTTTGAGTTCATTATTATTATTTTTCGAAAGATGAAAAGACAACTAGATATGTAAATACAAAGAATATCTACATTTATCTTTTCAGCTAGAATGTCTTTTATGAAGAGATTATTTATTTATTTGTTGGTAGAAATTTTTATAATCTTTGTAGCATGGATTTTCTTTAGTAGATAAGTTTAAATCACATCTGATGAAATCGCTGCAGAGAAAAATGGAGACTGAAGAATTTCAGGTTTATAAATGTTTCATTTTAGGAGGAAAATGTTTTCACGTGTATCACTTCTAAAACACAAATGGTTTTAAAAAATTTTCAAAATATGTGAATGTAATTTTTGTGAAAATTATTTAATTAAAATAAAGGAAAAGTTGAATGAATTATTTCATGCGTATCAAAATCTAAAATTTCTTATCAATTTTAATATAAATTTCTTATAAAAATCTTTAAATTGGACATAACAAATGTCATAATGCTAAGTCTGTGATAAAAAAATAAACACTCACCAGTCTAATTTCGAAATGCTTTATTAAATAATGTTATAAAATCTTTTGAATTAAGATATTGTTGATTAACAGGATTTTTTAAAAGGGAAATTCAAGAAATAATTAGTTGATAGGTTATAAGGTATTTCTCCCCCCTTCTTAGCATACCTAACGGTGTAATGGCCAGCACACTCGGTGCGTATTCGAGAGATACGAAGTTTGAGTCTCGGCAAGGGCTTTGCTCATTTTTCACGATTCCTGCTTCAAAAAATTCCTTTTGTCTCTACAGTGGCCCCGATCTAAAAAAAAAAAAACAAATTGGTGGATGATGATTCTCCACCACCAGGATTTGGCGATTGGATCCCGTAATAACCAGTTCGTCCTTTAAAGGTGGGAGTCCATAAGGTATTTCTCCTGCCTTTTTAGCATGCCTTCGTGGTGTAGTGGTCAGCACGCTCGGTGCGTATCGAGAGGTCCGTGGTTCGAGTCCCACCGAGGGCATTGCTCAATTTTTCATCTCTCCTCCTTTTGAAAAAACGCCTAATAGCTCTACAGATCTAAATACATGCCGCGTTAATTTCAAATGAAAACACATATTTCTTGAGACAACCAATAAGTCAAATAATTTTGTGCTCATTCAGGCAGAATATGTTTCCGAAGAAAACGAGCTATTGGAGCATGATCTGAAACTCATACAATTCTGTTACACGGAAAGGAGTTTTCTGGGTTTCAAGTACGTCTAGCATACGCCCGCCCGATTACTTGAATTTCCTTTCTTGGAAAGAAAAATAACACACAGCGTAGAATGACAAACAAAATTACGAATGAAATACGAGGCTGGAACAAAATCCCAAAAAGATAGGCATACTGAGAGGTCACTAACGAAGACTAATATATTTCAGTTTCCCGACATCTCTCTTTGAACACTTAGCAGAAACAATGTCATCGCTTTTTCATTGTTCCATACATATGGTTGGCTGCACCCGGAAGAGTCGTTTTATTCTTTCTCGTCTGCGAAACAAGGTCAGTCTCGTGAAAGACTTGGTTTTGAGAGGCGTCTTCGTAACATTCTCCTAACAAAGGCTTGAGCGCCTTCAGAGACAAGAATTAATTAGTTCAATGAAAAGCGAGGAGGTTTTGCTAACTTCTAGATCAAGATCCTATGAAGACAGAGATCTAAAATTCAAGTAAGATAATGCTAACTAGTAATAGCTATTGTTCCTACATATGTATTAAAATATAAGAGCAGGAGTTAGCAATTGAATGATATGATGTGACAGCATTATTAGCATCAGGGGTGCTATTAGTTTGTCTTTTTGTTTCTTGTCTTTATCTCTTTTCAAATAAAACGACGCTGCCACCGAATCTCACTGCCACGTATTATTTTTAAAGAAATAATATAGCGAATGTAAAAAAAAATATGACAATACATAACACTCTATCGGGATGATATACTGTTGAATTGTATGTGACATAAGGGCGAAGAAAATGATGGTTCATAAACAAAGTTAAAAAGACAACACATTCATAATAAAAAGACAGATGATGTTCAAATGTTTTCCGCTCACTGGGCTATAATGTATTTCTCTCGCCTCCTTAGCATGCCTTCGTGGTGTAATGGTCAGCACACTCGGCTCGTATTCGAGAGGTCTGAGTTCTGGCGAGGACACTGCTCATTTTTCACATCTTCTGCTTCGAAATAACTTAGCATCTCTACAGTGGCACACGAACTAAAACAGGTGGTGGATGATGATTCTCCACCACCAGGATTTGGCGACTGAGTCCCCTAATCTCCAGTTGCCCTTTAAAAGAGGGACTATATAAGGTATTTCTCATGCCTTCGTGGTGTAATGGTCAGCACACTTGGCGCATATTCGAGATGTCCGTGGTTCGTTTCCCTGCAAGGGCATTGCTCATTTTTTACTTTTTCTGCTTCAAATTAACCTAATGTCTCTACAGGGCGAGTTAGGGTGAAGAACAGCGTCGAAAACTGGAACCTGTCGAAATACGAGCAAATTTTTTTTATGGATTTCACATTTTTTGATTGACAAAAAATATATATAATATACCGTACATCATCTATGAAACATGCACGAATGTAATAAGCTTAATGTAACTGCCCATATAAACAAAACTACAGCAAAATGAAGAAAGCTTAATTTTAAATGCACAGTAAATGATGAAATAGACCAGGCATCGGCAACCATTTTTGGCCCGCGAGTCAAAATCATCCAACATATGTGTATTAAGATACTTCGAGTCAGCGGGTGAACAACAAGATCAATTTTATTGATAAAATAATTAATTACAATACGCTTTAAACTTTACATATAAAAATAAAAATTATAATTCTAATTATTATAACAACAAATATAACTGAGTGAACTTTATTTTACTCTCCGATATCAATGGCTCCTCTCATGCTGAACTTGCAACATCAATTTAGTCAAGTCTGGTTTTATAGTTAGTAGTCTTAAAAACAAGTTGACTTGAATATATTTATTAAATTTCGCATGGCCCATGCAAGCCACTCAGCAGCCGTTAATGCATTAACGGCTATGCTATGCTAATGCATTAACGACTAAAAAATAGGTAACGGTTTTTAGCATTAACTAACGTTAATGCTAAAAACTACAAATAGAAAAGTATTAAAGAATGGCATTCTGAATTTCTGAGATATTTCATTAATTTATGAAATTTGCTTGAAAATTATCAGTTTGAAATTCAATATTGAAGTTAGAAAATTTTCTAAAATACCGTGTTTCATCGCATATTTTCCCCACTAACTTTTTAGCGGCAGGTTTTGAAAATTTCATAAATGTTCACATACTTCCCCCCCCTCAGTGCGTTCAGATAGCGCTCAATTTTAAGATGAATCCATCCACTTAAGTGATTGTTTTCATCTTACTAACAAAGCCTAGCAAATTAACTGCGAAAGTCATGCCGAACATTTCCCTTCTAACTCTTGAACTTTATGTCAGCCTATTGCGAAAAACCACCAATTACACCAAAACAAGCAAAAATTGATTTTCAGTCTACGATTTTGCCGAGTCAACTGCACATTCACTTTCTCTAATTATTTGTGGATGATTTGAGGCCTAGGAAGTACCAGAAACAACAATAAGAACGGGCTAGATTAAAATTATAAGAAATAGAAATGAAGATATCTTATTAGATATTGTAATGTTGTTGTTGCAGTTGTTTTGATATATTTCATATATCTGACAGTAACATCAGAACAAGCCCACGAAATTCATCGTGGGAAGGAATTCGAGAATGCGCTTTGTTTACATCATGCAAGTGCACTTGCCCACCATACGGGTGACAGTACGACTTCGCTCAGCTTCGCCCCCAATTTTGATGGAGAGCCCAACGGAAGGGGGAAGGGGTCCGAGTGTCTTCCATTCCTCTTCCCCTACCACCGAACTCTCGATAGGACTTATGTCTCGCCACATACTCAAAGTGCTCCCATGCCAAATGAAATAAGCAATATCCCTTGATACAAATGTTAATTATCCTAATAAAGTAATTAAACAATTTACCATTGCAAAAAGAAACTTTTTTTTAATTTCTTAAACTTTTCATTCTCTTAAAAACAGTAACATAAGAAATACGATGAAAAATTGTTGCCAAACCGAAATTTTTAAAAGAATGAAACTATTCAAAATGATGCAATTTCATCAAAAATCTATCAACAACAATAAGGAAAATTGTTGCCAAAACTACATTTTAAAATATCTGAGGTGTGAGAAGTGTATTCGGAAGCTTCATTTAAAGTTCACCACACACACACACACGCACGCACGCACGCACGCACACACACACACACTTTGTTTTATTATATGTAGAGATTTAAAGAATTTAAATAATGAAGAATCTGCATAAATGTATGTATGTTTCTCGCATTATTATAAAATAACGGTACCTAGAGCCATCCAATTTTGAATGGCGTACGTCTCCACCCGAACACGGGCATCTGGAAGCCCGAATTTGGAATTTGTTTTGTTATTTATTTCATATTTTGTAAAGCATTTATGAGTGTTGGATTAAGAAACTCAACGATTTCAAATCTAGCAATAGCAACACTGTACTGAAAAAAAAAATTTTTTTTTTCTCTAGCGCGCGAGACTGTGCATCGGAAATTTTAAAGATATGTTCTTTTAAATATTTTGCGATATTTCTGTTGGATTTAATTTTATGGTTTAAGTGCGAAGAGCGTGATATTTAATAAACAAAGGTAACACACAAAACGTTAAAAAATTGCCCCTTTGGACGCAATATAAAATAGGAAAGCTTTAAGTGTTTTTTTGTGTGTGTGTGTGTGTGTTGTTAAACTGTATTCGAACAACGAAATCAGCTATCGTTATAGCTTGACGCCCATGAATAGAAGGACCTATGAAGAGACAGCATTTCACCTATGACTGGTGACGTAAACAATGCCGGATCTCATTGAATCTTTGGGAAGTTTGAAACATAATTTGTCATGGGTTGAAAAATTTTATGAAGGAGATTAATTAAAATTTTTCAAAATGCTTTAAAAAGCGAGAGTCGTATTAGATATCCCCGAGCTTCTGATGCTGATATATTTTATAGGTACACAGCCTAGCATTATACATTAAGTAACTAGAAAAAGAGATGAAAATACATTTTATACTAAAAAGGCAGAAGGATTTGCCATTTCTTTAATTTTCTTCGTTTTCTGGGGTAGTAGGAGTTGAGAGTTAAGTATTTTGGAGACGCTAATATTTAAATACACTGAAGCAAAGGCTAGCTTTATGAAAGTTTTCAAAGAATTAAAAAGTTTAAAACTTTCAAGTTCCTTAAAAATTTAATTTAATTATGTTTATTTACGCATAACCATGTTTATTATTCTTCCTGTCAACTAGGCAATTAATCATGATGCTACTAAAATAAATTCACAAAGACTTATATACGCTTTGAATCTGAAAAAAGATATTAAGAATAAAATAAACGTAACAAACAGATACTGCGCATGCTTAACTGGGTACATTATTTCTTAAAGAGAAACATGATCTCTGACACAGTTTAACAATTAAACTAAAGTAAATTAGTGGGACGAGTTTGCATTTTTGCTTATTGTTATTCCGAAAACACCGTATTTCAATCTTACTACTACCATCTTCCCCCCCTATTGTATAATGATACAATGTTTTAATGCACAGCTTTTAAAACTTTTGTATTTCTTGGGTCTTTGAAACAAATTCTATTTGCAGTGAAGATTTCTGTGTAGGAAGCAAAATTAAATGAACCGGAAAATTGAGTCTCTAATGCCCTTTGTTAATGAGAATGGTGAATGATTCGAATACAGCCAAGACTGATTTGTCTTCACTAGAGGCGTCTTAGTTTAAAGTCACTTCTCTCCAGTGTGGATAAAATGGTCTTTAGGCGATTAACTTTTCTTTCATTTAATGAAGAAAGTGACCATACATACATCCAAAGTGAATTACGCGCCGGCGAAGCCATTTTTTATGAAAGTATTTTGTCTCGGCATCACATTAAAAAGGAGTAGTTGTAACCAAAAGCGGTTATTTCCAATACCAGTAGTATATTCCAGAATAAAATTTACTTGCAACTGCGTATCTTTTGTCTACTAAAAACAAACAAAAGCCTTCCGTTCTTTACGCTTTTTCTTAGAATAGCAAATAAAAGTCTATTTAAAGGCGATTCAAATTACGATACATTATTGAACTTTTGCTGCTAGCAGTTTTATACAAAAACATGATTATGCTAAAAAATGTTCCTGAATTCCGGTTACACAGTTTGACTGTCTTCATTCGAATCACTTCACAGTTTTACGAAACGTATTAATATATGACTTGACAATTTAAAAACCAAAAATAAATAAAACAAATCTGTAAGGTTTTAGATTTTAATGGTCGTCCCAAAAGGATTTGTTAATATTTTTTATGCTCTCTCTGAGCTCGCAATCTACCAATCAATCTTCTGCTACACTCACCCCTACTAACCCATTTTTTTTTGTCTTTTTAGCTTTATTATTAAGCGTCATTTTCTTTGAACTTAAGCCATATACTATTCAACAGCAAAATTACAAACAAATTTAAAAACAGTATAGCAGTATACGTTTAGGATTTTAGATGCAGCGTTAAGTGTTGGCATACTTTTTTTCCCTTTCTTTACTTTTATTTTTTTTAATCAGTCACTTCTTAGTTCATCATATCAGTGTTGAACTTTCTAACTAAGTTGGCTTGACAAAACTTTTTTTGTCTTTTTATTATTAACGCTTTGTGTGCTTACTTTATTTATGAAATATCACGTTCTCGGGGCTTATCAACATAAAATTTGATTCAGCAGCAAAATCACAAAATATTTAAAAACAGCATATCTTAACAATTTCCAATAGATAGTCTCGCGCGCTGGAGATAATTTTTTTTTCTCTGTGCCATGTTGCCGCTGCTCGGTTTTAAAATCGTTCTGTTTGTTAATCAAAAATTCCTTAAAATTTTAGAAAATATGAAATAGATAATAAAAAAAATTCGAAATAAAAAACTCGGGCTTCCAAGTGCCCATATTCAGGTGGAGGACTAGGTTATTCAAAATTTGATGGCTGTAGGTGCCATTTTTTTTTCGCAATGCGCTAATCGTGCATACATTAATACATATTCTTCCTTATGTAATTTGTTTATATATAATACAGGGCGACAACACTTGGCGGCAAAAATTTGAAAAGTGATATATGGTTTATAGCGATTCAGTGCAAAATGCAGTTTCGAGACGAATATATTATTCGGGATTAACGTCCCTTTTAGGCTAATAAATGCTTATATCAAGTGTTCCCAGCGGGGTAGGATCCCTGAGGTCGATGAAATTTCAAAGGGGTCAATGAAGATCAAAGCGTTGATTGGGAGTCGATAGTCAAACATGGGCATTCTATCGTTAATTAATTTGGTTTTCTTCATAATTTGAATTTCTTCCACCCTCCTTTAGGGCACTCATTTTGCAATTCTTATGTTTATAATCACATTGCTCAGTTCAACATTTTATTCCCGCATTTTTAATATATCGATTTTTTAAGTAGATTCCCAGAATTCGCAACTATTATGTCAAAATAAAAGTTTCTCTGTGTTTGATTCTGATTTGCTGCAACTTTAAAACTTAAAAGTTCGGTTAACTAGATAATTCAAATAATCGGCTTTCAGTGATAACCGCCTTTCTCATTGTCCTCTATATTACTGCTGATGATAACATTTTCGCGTCCCTTGAAGAAGATACCACTGGAATCTTATATTAAATATTAATTCCAGGGACGGTTTGTTTAAATTAATTTTTTTATACTTCGCCCTGTGGAGGCTACTTCCTGAATGCCAGTCCTTTCAAACTCGCTCATTAAACCGACACTATCAGTAAAACACACATAGGTTGGCTTTGACCGGCCTGGGTTTTAGCTAAGAAAGTCCAAATTTCCCAAAACTACCACGAGAAAGAATTATTTTCTTCATTTTAATGTCAATTTGCCCCTGATATTTAATACTTGGATTTATGTACTTTTAACATATTGCCTTAATTTCTCGAACATATTTTAAGATGCACGTATATATACGTTCATACAGACATCAGAAGAAATTTTCTTCGTATATACATGGGCTTGCCAGTCATAATGCTTCTTTTCCCTTGCAGCAACACAAGAGAATATGTAACTAAATTTTAGATATACAAGTGGTTAATGTTAATAATAATTTTGAATCCTACAAAATTTTAACCTCTCAGTATAGAAATTTACTGTGCAAAGGGCTTAATGCATAGAAGTGTTTATCATAGTGATGAAAATACCTATCAATATTAAGATTTTTAATGACTGTTCTTGACATTCGTAGAAGAATAAATACATATATATTTTTTGTTCCAAGAGCCGGCCCTCAGCCGATTTCGGCTTGGCCACTACTAAGGCCAGAAGTGGTGGTCACTTTATTATGGAGGCACCTAATAGGTGGGCCACCTTTGCCTCCTATGAAGGGACAGACAATTAAAGCCATGTCTTCTCCGGGATTGGAACCCAGGCCCTTTGGTATCCTAGCCGGCTCCCCTAACCACTATACCGTCTGGGTGGCAGAAGAGCAAATATAGTCATCAGTATTTTCTCCTGTAATTAATGCATGATTTTCCTATTAGAAAGCAATAATTAGAATTCTAGGCATTGTACTGTTTTCTTGAATAACATAGGATGTCAGTTCTTATACTAAACATTTATAGAGGATGCTACATTATTAAAAATAATGATCGACATATAAAATCATACAACACGTAAAACTTATGTGCAAAGAATAAAAGCTGACCGATGGATAATGAAGAAGGATTATGGCACCAAAAAAGGAAGAAAACTGCAGCCAGAATGACTGACAGAACTTATTCTTCATCTATATGCCTTGATATCAACAGGTACGCAAAGAAAAGGAAATTTCAAAAACAAAACATAGATCACTAGTGGCAAAGTATCAATGTGTAAGCCCATTTTAATTAATTTGAATGCAAAACATTGTCTACAGTGATATCATAAGCCCCTGAAAGGACTATCTGGTCTAAAGATTGGAAAATACCTAAACTATCTTGTGATATCAACTCACATGCTGACTGTTAGTCAAAGAAGTAGATCTGTCAAGATTTGAGTAGAGTTGTCAGTGTCTTGTAGCTCTAGATGACAAAGACTCCGTCTAAATTATGGCCGAACTGCTCCATCTTATGATGTAAACATCGGTTTTTCAGGACATAATGGTATATATTCTTTGGTATCTAATAATGCAAATAGTGGTTTCTGAAGGAGAGGCCATTTTCCAAGACGGTATGGATCGCTAGACTTCTTCACACAGAAAGACGAAATAAATCAACTTCTTTGGCTGTACTGTTATCCAATTTCAATATCATCGAACTTCTGAGGTCTGTTTGAGCGACTAAATTTAGAAGTCTGCATTGTCATCTCTATGAATGTTCGTCCGATTTCACTGCGAAGAATGGTCTAATTTATCCTTAACCTTTATTAGAGATACTAAAGAAGTTAAAGAAATAATCAGTGCAAAACACCGAAGTTTTAAAGATTAGTTTCGAAGATTTAAATAGAACCTTCCTCTTCACGAGTGCTGCAGAAGTGAAAATGACGAAGGAGAAGCCTGTGCTCACTCAATAACAATAGATTAGAAAATTTAAGAAAGCTGTTTAAGAAAGGAAGGAAGCAAAGTAAGAATTCAAGAAGGGAAACAAAGTTACTGGCTCTATTGTGAATTTTACTGATAGGAAGAAAAACGTGAAAGTTGAACTTCTGAAAACTAGTGCAATAGTTTAGCCAATTAAAGAAAAGAAAGAAATAACTGCATAATTCTTAAGATCTCTCAAAAAGGGGGAAATGTTTTGATTATGATGTGATGGAAAATTTCTTAACCGCTTTGTCAATAATACTAGATGAAAAGCCTCTGTTAATTACAGCTGCTCTTAAAAAGTTGAGTCCTTTAATCTTTAAGAGAAGTTGCAACTAACAAAACATCTCCGACATTTGCTCTTCGTTGTGTTCATAACTTTACTCTTAGTCGGATTGAAGCGATGTCTCATGCAAAGATGGTCGTAATTCATTAAAATAATAACAACACCAAACATTAATAAAAGGTTTTATGGTAATTCTTGGTGCGACTGTTGTTTTCAAAATCACCTGTACGTCATATTAATGAAAGAAAATATGTTTTAGAAGTAAACAATATAATTGAAGTAAGTGGTAATATATGAATTTTTTGCCATCACTAACAATTGCCATTCTATGAGACGGAAACGTAGGTGCTCTTAATAAGAAAAGCAATATAATTAAAAATTAATATATTGCGTTGTCCACAATCACCTGACACATAATTAGAATACTTGCAAACGCTAACGAAGGCAGATCATTTTTTACATTTATCTTGTTTATGCTGCCAGCAGAATTTAAATGAGAAGAGGCGTGTTTCTGCTGCTGTAGTTACAACATAGAAGATCCCCGTGGAGTTTGTAACAGAATTCCCTGCAAATGTGGATGTGTAATGTGCTTCCCATTTAATTACATGTTTAACAGAAAATGCCATTTACACTGCATTTTTGTTTTCAAATCTGCTACTGGTATAAAAACTTAATATCCAGTGGATATAGGTTAAACTTGATATTTCCAAGTAGTTACAATGAGGAAAACTTTGTATTTTCGAGCATTTATCATGAAATAATCTTTTAGAGCATTTTCCTTTTCCATTTATAGTAACATATTTTGTAAATGCTCTAACATAATCTACAAGAAAAGTAATATTCGGTGGTAGCAAGAAAAATAACGTATAATACAATTCTTTCAAAGTGTTCCGGAGTTTTATTCCAGCAAGTATCTTAAATAGCTGGTACCTAGTGTCTTAAAAAGCTAATGTACCTTAAAAGACTTGACACAGGTAAAAGAAGATGAATTGCATTTCAATGCAAAAACTGAATTTTTGGGGAAAATATTTATTGTAAATATTAATATAATTGCTCTATAAATGTTCAGCATAGATGTTGTAAAAATTATTAATATGTAGTGAAAATATTTATATGTGGTAAAAATACTTAAATATTTTAATTTCTTATGTAATTAAAATTGTGTTAATTTCTGTAGGTTATGAGAAATATTAATTATAATTATTCTGGTGTACAAGTGATAACCAAAATTTTGAATATTAATTTTATCAGCGATGAACCGCGAATAAGAATGAAGAAATCCAACTACCCAGTATAGGATTAAGACATGTGATTAAGAGTACATCACGTTGTTTCCGCAATAACCCGAATGATAGGGATAAAATATGTGACCTACAGAGGATAGCAAAATAATGTACTTACCCCAGACGTTGTGATAGTTGAAGAAGAAAATACAAGTTAATCATCTACAATTCACTCTATTTATTTTTCCTATCAAAAATTTTACTGCTGAGCTCACACAAATAAAACAAGAAAATTAAATAATCAGATCATAACTATAGTCCTACTACAAATGCAGAACGTCCATTCGTTTAACGATACACTATTTGCACTAGCACAATCTATTTGCATCACTTTCTATAAATCACGAAAACCCTGGAATCGAAAATATATCTAGAGAAGCAATAAACTTGTCTTGAAATTTCTTCTGATTTTGAAGCTTCTACCAGTGAATTAATTTGGAGCAGTGCACCACGTGGCGATAGACAATGGATGAGTCTTAAATTGCACAATGAGATCGTTCATGATTCTTGCTTAAAAAATATCATGCAATCCAGGATGAATTTTCAGAAACTACATGTAGAATGAATATATTCAATAAAAAAAACTACAGTTGGCTTTCTATAAATCA
Organism: Stegodyphus mimosarum; assembly: GCA_000611955.2. NCBI lineage: Eukaryota > Metazoa > Arthropoda > Arachnida > Araneae > Eresidae > Stegodyphus > Stegodyphus mimosarum. The sequence goes on along the minus strand of KK115652.1, from coordinate 404,233 downwards.
GGAAACATATCATCGGACTTTTCAGGAGAGATAAACGTGCATGTTCCAGCGAGGTGGTAGGTGAAGACGCAGTCGGTGAAGAGACAGTCGGTGAAGAGCAACGGTGAAGAGTCGGTGAAGAGTCGGTGAACTCCCAGCAGCGAAGAGGCAGAAACCTGTCCAACAACTGCCACCAAGGGCTTGGACGAAACGATGACGATTCTTGAAGCGACAGTTTGATGATAGATGCCGGCTTACTAGCACATTCCCTCCGGCCGAAGAAAAAGCACAGATCACCGCATGATCTTCACTGACGCTGAACACTGCATGATAAATTTCACCGAAACACAGTTCATTGCACGATAAATTTTACTGACGCACAACACTCATTACAAGTATGATCTGGTATAATAGTTAAATCAAATGAAAAATAGTCAAAAATTATTTTATCATAATTTCACTGTCTGGGATAAGTGCTACACATATGAAGTACAATCAAAAATTAATAACTAATACATATCATACAAGTTACTAATATAGTTACAGCATACACTTTCATTATAATCTGTAGTCAAATTACAATTTTCTCTTTGTAAATGGAAATTGTAAGCTAATACCTATTTTTACATTTCATACATTTTCACTGTTAAACACAACTCTGCATTAATGATCATTTTTT
>KK115652.1:317181-401860 GCA_000611955.2 Stegodyphus mimosarum | reverse complement strand
CTTTTTTTTTTTTTTTGTTAATATTATGACATTAGTCAACCCGGACCAGCCTGCAGCCAACCAAACGTATGAGTGAAGGTGACCAACCGACACCCAAACTAATCATGAAATCTCAAAAAAAAATTTTTTGTTGGAAATAAATCCACTAAATTCCTAACATTTACAAATGTGTGTATGTCTTCTATTTACTTATTTTTTCTAACTTAGTGAACAAGAAAAACATGCTCGATGAAATAAATGTTGTTAATTAATCAAATTGAACCTTGGATGAACTCTTTTACATAATTTGCTACAATGAATTTTTTGAGTTTTGTGGTCCTCGATGTTTTGAATTAAGTAGTTTTTATTTCGAAAAATTTTTATTATTTGGAAAGGTCCAGTGTATTTTGGCTGAAAAGCATGAGGTGGTTGTAAAGCCTGTAAAAATACCTCATCTCCAATATTAAATTTTGGTGGTTCTCTGCCTTTAACAACTTTATTTTGAGACTGAAATTATTTTTCTTTCTTTTGTTTCACTAATTCTCTAGTTGAATAATCCCTACAGTTTATTTTCAGAATCATTATTTTCTTTTCATCTGACCATTTTTCTAATTTAGCAACACTATTTATTTGGTCAAGAAAGAAATTTACATTTTCAGATAAGTTGCCACTAAATGTGGGCAGAGCAGAAGCTAGGGAAATTGCCATACCAGTGTTAGATCTACCTTTAAACTTTGACATGGATGAAGAAATATAGTTACTTATGTTGCATTACTTTACAATCTGCTATTTCTATTTTAATGTTATTGAGATGTACATTATTTTACACAAACACTTGACACTCTCTCTGATAATTTACATATACATTTACCAAACATGCATATAAGAGTGGATAGCAAAGTTAAGGTAATTTTTTTTTAAATTTTTTAGTAATTAATTAGGATCTCCTGCAACTTTAACCATGCATATATCAAATTAGTGATGCAATATAAGTATATTGATCATTAACACTTCTGGATTCTAGTACTTCTGAACATTATTTTATCATTACATACCACAATCCAATGAAATTACTGAAATCAGCTTTTGATTCAAATATCTTAAAACTTTCTTTAAATATGCACATATATATAACAATACATATGAAATTGAATTTTTGAATTATCCAAAATAGAATTACTCTTTCATGGCATATTACCCATCATTTATCATAAGTTTTCAACAATATAAATCATATGTGTAGCAAATATACTATAGGTCACACATTTTATTTGAATTCTCAACCTGAACTAAATGATTTTAAGTTATTTCTTTTGTCACGGCACCATATGTAGTGAAAATATTTATATGTAGTAAAAATACTTAAATATTTTAATTTCTTATGTAATGAAAATTGTGTTAATTTCTGTAGGTTATGAGAAATATTAATTATAATTATTCTGGTGTACAAGTGATAACCAAAATTTTGAATATTAATTTTATCAGCGATGAACCGCGAATAAGAATGAAGAAATCCAACTACCCAGTATAGGATTAAGACATGTGATTAAGAGTACATCACGTTGTTTCCGCAATAACCCGAATGATAGGGATAAAATATGTGACCTACAGAGGATAGCAAAATAATGTACTTACCCCAGACGTTGTGATAGTTGAAGAAGAAAATACAAGTTAATCATCTACAATTCACTCTATTTATTTTTCCTATCAAAAATTTTACTGCTGAGCTCACACAAATAAAACAAGAAAATTAAATAATCAGATCATAACTATAGTCCTACTATAAATGCAGAACGTCCATTCGTTTAACGATACACTATTTGCACTAGCACAATCTATTTGCATCACTTTCTATAAATCACGAAAACCCTGGAATCGAAAATATATGTAGAGCAGCAATAAACTTGTCTTGAAATTTCTTCTGATTTTGAAGCTTCTACCAGTGAATTAATTTGGAGCAGTGCACCACGTGGCGATAGACAATGGATGAGTCTTAAATTGCACAATGAGATCGTTCATGATTCTTGCTTAAAAAATATCATGCAATCCAGGATGAATTTTCAGAAACTGCATGTAGAATGAATATATTCAATAAAAAAACTACAGTTGGCTTTCTATAAATCAGGAAACATATCATCGGACTTTTCAGGAGAGATTAACGTGCATGTTCCAGCGAGGTGGTAGGTGAAGACGCAGTCGGTGAAGAGCCAGGCCGAAGCCCGACCTTCACCCTTTAACTCCCAGCAGCGAAGAGACAGAAACCTGTCCAACAACTGCCACCAAGGGCTTGGACGAAACGATGACGATTCTTGAAGCGATAGTTTGATGATAGATGCCGGCTTACTAGCACAATAGACAATATCTAGTTGAATATAATGGGTCCTCGGTACCAGGGGAAATTAATTCTTTCTGACAAGTGAGAAGGTATTCATGCATCCCGCATCAGATTTCATCGTCGTTTTGGAATTTTGTTGATTTTAAAAACGTACCCATTTCTCATCTCTTGTGGTGGTAGGTTATCCTTCTCTCTTTCTTTCCTCCATCGACAGAACTGCTGGTCCACTAAGTTAGGTGCTCATCAGCCTGTTGGATTCCATCCATGGAATAAAATAAACTTGAGCTTAGTACAATATCCTTCAGGACTTGACTAAACAAAGTGAGCAATATTTGAAGGACGAGCTAAACAAGAAGGGAAAGCATATGATGGAAGACACTGCTATTACAGTATTTAGTATAAGTACATATATAATTAGGCTAGCATGTGGATATGTAACATTATCAAACAAGAAACATTTGCAAAATTCAGTAACAAGAATGATTGTATGTGAATATATGGAATGGCTTCATATAGTAGTTGAAAGAGTCACATGATGCTGTTCTAGTGACAAAGCATTACAATGCGGCTGGCGGTGTTGAGTGATTATCACAAGTCTTGTCTCCTCATGATAGTGAAACCATGAAGAGTACAGGTCTTAATGTAAGGCATAGCAAGTCTGGTTTTGCAGGTGTTATCTGTCTATGCGTAACCCTTAGCTGTTGATTTCCGGAAGTGGTAACTGCAGGTCAATCAGCAATCAAAAACATAATGGCCGAGTCACCAAACTCGCCACACATGCAAAGAACACTCTGTCATGCCTCTTTTGAGGACAGTACTATCTTTTGAAATGAACTGGAACACTTTTCTGCCTGTAACTTCATTGTTCCAGTTTAATTATAATTTATTATAAAGAAGTTAACGCGTGGAACAGTTTAGATGAGAATCAATTGTACACTAAGAGTCTTAACATTAATATTTATTAAAGCTAATTTTGTAAGATGTCCTTTCTATTCCATATAAACTAAACTAGATCCTACAAAGAACGAATTCCCACACAGGCCTGAAATGAGGCCAGCACAGAAGGAGAGGGAAAATAACCCTTCATTAAGTCCAACTAATAACACAAACGCACAATCTTCGTGCTTTATAATAACACCGACCAGTTGCGGTGAAACGTAAACGTAGAATACAAATAAATTCAAATCTAAAATAGAATAGTGCAGGGTTTAGCACGTTAAGTTGCGGCTAACTTAGGTTGACTCACAAACCTAACAGGTGTGACAATTATTCGAAATGGCCAAGGGTGCGTACTAACGTAACTGTGAGAAAGCAATGAAACGTGCGCTGGCTAGCGAAAACACGCTCTGAGAAAACTCAGAGATTCACGCGTTTAAATACATTCTTCACTTAAATTTAAATTTACATCCTGGCGAGGAAATGCGAGGGGAAGTTGAGGAGTTCAGGTTAAGCTTAAAATAATTTGTTGTGCAAAAATAAGTGAAACCCGACAATTTGGTCAACCATGCCATTGCCAAAGATCCCAGTATGGGCAGGCACCCATGGCAGTTTCAGTCCCAAGCTATTCAGCGAAGAGACCAAATGTTTTTGAATATTTATTGTGATGGAATTTCCTCGTCGATTCTTTTTTATTGCTTCAGGCTTGATGCAGAGCCCTTAAAGATGAGGAAGTGGGAACTATAAGAGATTCAGAAGCTAGTAATGATACGCTGTAGAAAAGCTTCATCATCAGTATGATACCAGTGGAGATGATCATAGCAATGAACATCATGTCCTTCGTTCATTTCAGAGGAAAGGCGATTGCATATTCATCTTAGACATGCTTTGTGGAATTTCAGCTCATCTTGATTTCTGTGATAGTCTGACTGAACATTAGCAATAATGATGCAATTGTCTTTGTGATGCACAAACAGAGTTTTCGCATCATATTCTGTATGGCTGCAGTGTCATATTATTTAATAGCTGGACCAGGACGAAAAGAATCCTTTGCATTAGAGACGGTGCTCTTTATTTTCTTCATTAGTACATTCATGCACTTATCTACGACTTATGCATTACCCCATACTGATTCTGTTTCGACCATGAACATGTGTCGGTTTGAGTGTTCTAATATATAAACGCTTCAAAACTTTTTCTCTTTTCTTGCTTGAAGTACTGATGCAAGAGCATCACCATTTTGTTAAAATGTTCCCATGTTTCTATGAGTGACGCCGGCATGTTAACATTGTGCATTGACAGCTTAGTTTGACTCTTCTGATATATAAACGCTCCAAAACTTTTCTCTTTTATTGCTTGAAGCTCTGATGCAAGAGAATCCCTATTTTGTTGAACTGTTCCCATGTTTCTATGAGTGGCGCCGGCGTGTTAATATTGTGCATTGACAGCTTACGTTCATGGTCCTGAGTGTCCAGCACTCCAACAATATTAATCGTATACACAGTTTTCAATACAGTTTTTCTAGTTTCGTAATGAATGAGTTAATACACAGCTTCCCTCGTTTCCTGTTGCTATGATATTATTATCACAACACCGAAAACTTCTAGATTAACCCTCTTATTTTATAGATTAATTACAAAAGCACTTACGAAAAATGATATTTCTCCTCCAGTACGGTTTAGTTTCTAAATGTACTTTGACCTCCGAATTTTTTTTTAAAAAGGAAGCTTTCTATCACTTGTAAATGCGTGGAAAAGTTGTAGAGACATTAGGTATTTTTGAAAGCAGGAAGCTGAAGAAATGAACAACGCCTTCACCGGAACTCGAACCCCGGACCTCTGGAATACGCGACCAGCGTGCTGACCACTACACCACGAAGGTATGCGAAGAAGGCGGGAGAAATTGCCTTATATACTGTCCCTTTTAAAGGGCGACTGGGGATTAGGGGCCCCAATCGCGAAATCCTATGGGGGAGAATCATCATCCACCACCTTTTTTAGTTCGGGCGCCAGTTGTAGAGAATTTCTGAAGCAGGAAAGTGAAGAAATGAGCAACGCCTTCGACGGGACTCGAAGCACGGACTTCTGGAATATGCGCCGAGCGTGCACCACGTAGGCATGCGAAGAAGGCGGAAGAAATCTCTACATATAATAAAAGAAAGAGTCTGTCTCTCTCTCTCTGTGTATGTGTGCGTGTGTGTCTTTCGTTCGTGCTGCGCGTAATCTAATGGACCCAGGGCTACGAAATTTGGTATATAGGTGCATCTAGACAAGAGCCAGTGCACCTCGAAGCAATGTTTTCGAAATTCGAATTAGATTATTTTTTATTTTATGTTTTTTGACGAAATCGCGTCATTTCGAGACATAATGGGTTATAGGAAAGCGAGATATTACTCTATATATTTCATTTTCACATCGTCGTGAAACGCGGGCACTTAGCTATTTTACGAACTTCAAATAAATTTCATATTTCAATAAATCGATTAAATACGAATTTATTTAGCAAAATGAGTTTAACACCTCTGCAACGGAATTTTTTTTAAAGTTTATTTTAAAAAATGTACAGTTTATTTTCCTATCATTTTTGGACACGTTAAACTTTAATCCTTCCGACTCCTTTTACAAAACGAATTTTGGAAAAATAATGATATTTTGTATTTTTAAAAATTTTTCAAATGGAGCTTCCGAATACACTTCTCACATCTCACGTATTTTAAAATATGGTTTTGGCAACAATTTTTCATTCTTATTGTTGTTGATAGATTTTTGATGAAATCGCATCATTTTGAATAGTTTCATTCTTTTAGAAATGTGAGTCTGGCAATGTTTTCCATCGTATTTCTTACGTCACTTTTTTTAAAAAAATTGAAAAGTTTAAGAAATTGAAAAATTGTTTCTTTTTGCAAAGGTAAATTGTTTAATTAATTTATTAGGATAATTAATATTTATACTGAGGGATATTGCTTATCTCATTGTAATTTTTATATTGTGTTTGAATTATATATAATTTTAATTATAAAATGTTTTGCATGATTTTTTTAGAAAATAGAGATTTTAATCTATTTATACCATTTGAGTTCTTAAGATTTTGCAAAGGGAAGTTGGTTAATTTATTTATTAAGATAAGTAATATTTGCATTAAGGGATACTGCTTATTTCATTGTCATTTGTTATATATATAAGAAGTTAAATGGCTGCGATATGACTGCTGACACATTTTCTCGGAAGATTACCTAAAGTATCATAACATTTCAAAATTTCAGAAAAATAATTACTCAAACTATCAAGTAAGAAAATGTTTAAAAAATTTTGACTCCTCAGAAATGGCATGGAGTTATTTATATTATTGTATAATTTTTATATAATGTTTTATGTAGTTATGGCGGTGGTTAAGAAGGGTGATATAAATTATGTTTTAACAAATGTTTAATACACATCTCATGCAATCGGTTTGCTAAAAATTCAAGATGTATATGTTTTTCTGGTAATACATCAGGGCCGTATGCAAGGGAGGGTTTTATTCTTAACAAAGAAAAAATAGTTGGAAGAACTTACTTGGCCATCGGTCGCAGGTGTGTCTTTTAGGCATTTTTCCAGTACGTTTAAAAGCCAGACAAAGGCTGGCTGCATAGCGGGTAGTTACCTTATAAAATTAATTATTATCATTTCTATACAGGAGGATTCAAAAGTTTGGAAATATCTTTCTGTTTATTTAAACATTCCCCCTTAACGGGAAGAAAGTCTTGGAGAGTCTACTCTTTGGAGAGGTGAGTATCATAATCGCTATCCTGAAGGAAGCTACCTTGAATTTTACGTCAACTTTTTAAATGAAAAGGGATATGTGATATAAGCATTAAAATTAGTATTTTGTCAAAATAACAAATAGTTACTATTAAGATGCAGTTATTCGTCAGGAATATAATGAGCTATAATGATTGTAATCGGCATATTATTTCTTCATTTTATGTGATCCAGATTGCCCTTAGCTGTATAAGAAAATAATGATACTGTCGTTTTCATGTTTTATTACGTCTTTTTTTTATAAAAAAAATTAAATAAAACAGAAATAACATGCAGGGAATCACAGTAACTTCAAAGTTCTTTATTTACATATGAAACAAAATTTTATCTGTGTTAGAATAAGTTTATACAGTTTGATAATTACGAAAACATTTTGATTTCTTGTTAATTATTTAATATTTAAAAAACAAGCAATTTTAATTAAATACACCGATTTAAAAAGGCAGGACTTAGATACTTTACTAAAGGTGTTACCATTTATAGCAGCTTTATGCTATCAAAAGTTAAGAAAAGAGCGTGATGTCAGACATTTTAAATTATTTTTATGGCCTCTTTCTTCTTTTCTTTTAAGTAAGTTTAAAAAATTGCGAAAACTAACAAATAGATTTAGTGGAGGATTTTGTTCTTGGTCGTGTAGTTTATCTTTAATCTAGTACCATAAAATAATTTTGCATTTCAGGAAGATTTATTACTGAAATTTGTTTTTGATCCTGTGATTCATTTGAAATAAACTTAATTTATCTTACTGGCTTTCTTCCAAATGAGAAGGATGTTAAAATTTAAAGATATTTGACTTGATGTTACGTATGTGCTACAAACATGCAGTTTGAATATTTGGCGAAGTTTTCTCTTTCAGTTTGTAGGGTTCACCACTCTATTTATCTACGATGAACGTGGATGAACCTAATGAACTGTTTAGCGGCTTATCGCTGTCTTCGTGATGCACTAACACAGTTTTCGTATCATGTTCTGTATGGCTGCAATGTCATATTATTTAATAGCTGGACCAGGACGAAAAGAATCCTTTGCATTACAGACGGGGCTATAGATTTCGCTTAGGATAAATAACTACAGATTTCGCTTAAGAAGGATTAAACTACCCTTTATTTCACTCAAAACAAGAATAATAGTTGGCCCTTTCTCGGGCTTACAACAAAGCCTCCACTCGGGCTTGAACTCAAAATAAAAAAGAAGAACTGAACTATGACTAACTAAAAGAGACTTAGCCGAAGCTAAAGACAAGTATGTCATATAGTTGGTCCTTAATTTAAACTAGCTGGCGAATATCAAAAGGCACGTAATAATACGGCCGAGCGTAACAGCTTCAGAAAGACTTACCGGAAGGCAAACACGCGCTACTCAGGATTCTAAGCTCTCTCTCCCACGAAGTAAGTTGAATCTTCCTTAAACACTACTTCTAACTCATTTGCATTCAACGCTATTCTAAAAACTCATTCTGGTAAGAAGTTGTAAGTGAAAACAAGAATTGAACCTTCCTTAAAAACTACTTCTAACTCATTTGCATTCAACGCTATTCTAAAAACTCATTCTGGTAGGAAGTTGGAAGTGAAAACGAGAATTGATAGGAAAAGTTATCTAAATTAAAATAATTGTTGTAAAATTAAAATATTCCTTACACCTTATATAACAACGAACTGGTACAATTAAATGTATTCAGTAAAACTTTTGAGTCTTTTCTTGTAGTACGATACTTCGGAATATTTGAGTTACTGTAACATTTCCTGTGTGCCTTTACAATTCTTGTTTTAAGTTATAAGGCATTTCTCCCGCCTTCTTAGCATGCCTTTGTGGTGTAATAGTCAGCACACTCGGCCCGTATTCGAGAGGTCCGTGGTTTGAATCCCGGCGAGGGCATTGTTCATTTTTGATCTCTCCTGCTTCGAAATAACCTAATGTCCCTACAGTAGTGCCAAACTAAAAAAGAAAAGTGGTGGATGATGATTTCCACCGCCAGGATTTGGCGATTAAGTCTCTTAATCCCTAGTCGTCCTTTAAAAGGGGGAGTACATAAGGTATTTTTCCCTCCTTCTTAGCATACCTTGGTTGTGTAATGGTCAGCACACTCGGCGCGTATTCGTGGTTTGAGTCCCAGCTATGGCATTGCTCAATTTTGATCTCCCCTGCTTCGAAATAACCTAATGTCTCCACAAAGTCAGTAAGAAAGAACTCCTACAGCTGATATTATGAAAGAAAACTGTAGAAAATTCTCCATTTAGTTTTACATAAGCTAAAAGAGAGTTTCGTCTCTGTCTGCGATCCCATCACACCTCTTTTGTTCTAACACACATACACTGTAGAGCAATTAATTTTTTTTTATGCAGGGATCGTGAGAAAATCCGCTGTGTCTTCACCGAGATTCGAATACGGGACGTTCTGATTGTTGGCAGAACGTACTATCCAAGCACACCACGAAGGCAAGTGAAGGGGAGGGAGAAAATATCTTATATATATATTTATTTTTATTTATATATTTCATTACGCATGTTATATAAATTATTCTAAAAAAACTGGTTAGACTTCAAAAGCACTGTCCATTTTGTTTGTAGCCCGATTTTAAAATTAATTATAAATTTTCTGCTAAAATGATTGTGCAAAGTAAATTAATCATTATTTGTATTCTAAGCATACATAGCAAATTCTAAAATAAAACATTTATATATTTAATTTCCGAAACTGTGCAAGTTATAACTAATACAGAAAATAATAAATTTCCCATACACGCACATACATATAAAGGGTGACAAAGCAAACTTTATTTGCTAAATAAATATACCAGGTCTTTCACTGAAACTGAAAATTACAGGGAACATATCTTCAGTTATTTTCTTAGACAGATTAATCCAAAGGTAAAAACAAAAACCAGAGACAAGGCATGGAAAAAATTAATCTTGATATTTTCTCAATGTAATCAAAATAAGAAAATTCCAGTTAGTAATCTTGGCACCTTAAAAACTGCAGCAAGAAAAAAGGGAAAAAATCATGTTTCCGAAATCTCTTTGGTACACAGAAGGAAGGCCCCACACGATACGTCGATTGCCGATCCCATATATACAAAGAGCTTCAGAAACACAGACTGGGAGGGTTGTCTTTGAAGAAAAGAAGGACCCAATCAAAACAAAAATGATTGATATCTTCAGCAAAGGCTAGGGAGAAAGAAGAGGAATTTTGAAAGAGCTCCCTAATAAAGTGGAAGCAAGAGGATGACTTCCTGGACAACGCATGTGTTGTTCTGTAAGATTGGTTTCGTACTTAATTGCTCCGAAGAAGAACAGTACTTAATCACGAACAGCATTTACAATCTCGTGTTTGCTCACAAACTGCGAGAGATGAGAATATAAAAAATATTATTTTGTCTATATATTATAACATTGGATGTTTATATTAACATATTGTTTTTACGTTTATATAAATGCTGAGAGACACCACAAAAGTCAAAACAAAAGCGTTCGTGAACATTCTTGAAAGATTTAGTCGCTGACGCTTGCTCCCCAAACACCGCTCTCTTGTTCTAAAGCTCATACTACGTGAAAATGGTCAGTACCAGAACCTTTTACGGTGAAAAACGATGACGATAAAAGGATGCTAATGAAACTGAAATGCTAGTCTTGTCAGATTCTGAATAAAGTTTCTTCGATTTGGAGAGAGAGTAGATATAAACCCCTTTTCTTCAGGAGCAAAATCTGTTAGTTTCTGAAGAAGGATGTATATCTGCTTGTTCTCGAAATCGGCAAAGTTTTATTCAAATATATGCTAGTTAAAGTTTCGTTCCTTCTTTTTTCGTTCATTTTTTCCCAAATTTTAAACGCTTAACAATGGTTTCTGGAATTTAAGTTAAATTCGTAAGTTGCTAAATTCGTCTTCTGTGAAAGTCTGCACCCTTTAAGAAACCCTTTGTCTTGCTTTCAAACTGGTTAGCCTATAAGGTATTTTCTCCTTCCTTCCAGCATGCCTTCATGGTCTAACGGACATTCGGCGCCTATTCGAGAGGTTGAAATTCGAGTTCCAATGAGGACATTGCACATTTTTCACATCTCCTGGTTCCGAAAAAAAAAACAAAAAACTAATGATTCTACAAACCTGAGAACAAAAATACGGACTTGGCCCCCAAATTTGTATTGTAAAGAGAGGGTAATTATAGCATAGCAAAACAAATCAAGTTCCGTTTCCCCTCGGAAGGGGTCAAATCCCATGCGAACGGGCTGGCTGTATGTTTGGTTTTCGTGATTTTTTCCATGTGTAACATGGATGCGATCCAGGTTCCAGTAAGTCCTCCACGAAGGCTTCCCTTCACATAGGCAGATAGACCTCGAGTTGCTTTGCGTCTTAATCAATTAAACTAACCCATACTCATTTTCTTTTCTTTAATTCCTTTCATACATCGGTTTAGATTTATTATAGTATTTGAATAGAACATGTGACAGCGATTAAATAATTCTTCAAATGATATAATTTTTGTGCATTCTGAGTTATAAAATGTAACGCTGTTAAGTGAACCTAGCACCAGAGTGTCGCTATGGCAAGCGAATATAGTGGATTTTAAAAAGAGTGCATTTATTCTATTGTGGTTTATGCGCTATCAACGAAGTAGATTAAATTCAATCTAATAAGTTTAAATGAAATACAAAATGCGTATAATTTAGTATTCCGTACAAGGAAGTCATGTGTGTACACATCACATTTTTAAATTAAAATTTTATTTGAATGTTTTTTATTACTTGACGTCTGAGCTGTAAACGCAACACTAATCGCTAATTTGATATTATATACTAGGCCTAAAAATCAGTTGTTTATTTTATGAAAGGTCCAAATGGTTATTGATTTTATTACTACTTTTTTATTATCCATCGTAATATTAATTCTCTTAGGATATATATGGTTTGTTTCTACCTACAAATGAATGATGACTATCTACAATGATTTGGGAATGCGTGCAAAAACACACATAACTTTTTAAGTAAATTATCTTACTTTACCTGGGTTTCACCCCATCTGTGTCATTTATAATTCTCGAGTTTTGCTGTTATTTTTTGGATATGCGAATTTCAGTAAACGTTATGTGAACTTACTTAATAATCCGAGATTCCAACAGTAACAATACTAAACCATCGGTAACTTCATCAGTAACAAATATACTGTATTGGCGGTCGCTGTTTCCGTTTAATTTTCGTAAAACACTTTTGACTATCTAAGAAAATTTTTTAGAACATCAGCCAAAATTAAACATCTTAGATGCGTACAAAATGAAGCAGACCATTGATACATAGCGAAGAGCAAACTTTTAAGTCGAGGCAGATTAAACATTTATTTTTATTTCAATTGACATTTGTGGCCGCAATTAACTCAGCACTCTAACCAGCCTATTTCCAAAATAAAGAGAAAAGTTTTAGTTTAATTTAACTCCGCATTTGCTACGTTATAAGTATTATGCAAGTCATATTATATGCATTGTTCTTGAAATGGCACAGTGCAGAAAAAAGCATTACCATTTTTAGAATAGAGAGGAGGAATTAAGAGGCTTTTGCTTTGATTTACATATTTTTATCACAGATATATATATGTGTGTGTGTGTGTGTAAAATAAACTTAAAGCATCTAAAGTTAAAAGTAAATTGTGATCAAAACAAGGCAATTCTTCAACAATATTAATAATTGCATCGTTGTAAAAGAGGTTTAACGAAATATCTAAATAATTCAAAATTAAAAAAAGATAGTAATATTACAAACTCGAAAACTGAAAATGCAAAAGCGAAAAAATATGCAAGATAAAAAAAATATAAAAATTAATATCGTTTTACTGAAACTCCAGTTCAGAACTCATCAGAGGAAAATGAATTAAAGCTTCATAAAAGTGGATAAATATGCTTCGAAAATGTTCTTCGTTCTCCTGTTCATTTAAGATAAAAAAAACCGAAAAAAGAAACAAATTTTCTTTACATTAAAAATTCATATAAAACCGAAAAACGTGAATCTCAAATGTTGCAGGATTTTTCCTGCACGCATTCGAAACACTTGGAAAAAAGAATAAAACATAACATTAAGACAAAAAAAAAAAAAAAAAAAAAAAAAAAAAAAAAAAACCCTTTATATTATGTAAAATGACCATTAAAAAAAAACAAATTGGTCTAAAAACAGTACGTGGAAATACGAAATTCAAAATCAAATATAAATATAGAGCGCTATACAAATATACTTTAAACCGAATAATCATTTAAACAGTACTCTAAAATGGGCGGTCTCCGATGATGCTTTAACTAAACTTTTAATTCCAAGAAAACGAAAAATCTTTCATAGAGATTGCTTTAAATAATAAAATCAAATCTGAGCCTACTTCGGCAAAATAGTATAAGCTGTTAGGAACAAAAAATTGAAAAAATTAAAAAAACGTAAAATCAACTGAAATCACATGACGACCTTCAAACGAAAATTTACGTAATTCTTCAGATAACCAAACTGTGTTTGTTCCTTGTAGAATTTACAGTTGCTCTGCAGAGGCACAAAATGATATACAAAGAGAGAGAGGGGAAAAAAATAAAACACTATCAATGTCATCCAAAATACTGCGCTAAGAAACGATTGGCAACCTCAAAATTAACTATTGTAAATTTGGAGTTCTTCCTCCTAAGTTCATCTCTTCTTCCAAATTCGAGATTTTTTCACGTTACGTAACAATCTAAAACCAAAAGCAGCTTAGCTATACTTTGTGCACATACTTGGTGTAAATACTCTTCGCTACGTCATTCATTCCTTTTCCTAGCTTCTACCACGCCAACAACTCTTTGCTGCTATGCCTTCCTTTGTTCTTATTCTAAGATGATGCAAACTGTATACAAAAATATTGTGGTAATTCCTTATGATCTAAATATCTAGAATTATATTATGTACTAAGAAATGATTTGATATGCGCGAAAATAAAGATTGGTGAGTCGTAAAAATCCAGTTTGTTAGCGCCGTCTGTGTGCCGTTCCACTTAGCCATGTCTACCGCCACAAGTTAAAAGTACCAGATTCCTCCCACGCAATTAGAATACTGCATATATATATATATATATGAAATAATAAAAAAAAAGTCTGAAGTAAATGACTAGCAGGAATTTTAACGTCGTAGAAGTGTTGATCTATAACGAATAGGAAATTGGAGGCGAGGCAGATTAAATCTTCATTTTTTATTTCCGCTTGTTGTGGCCACAATCAACTTGGCACATGAAATGTGCCTATTCCAAAATAACTCACATTTTAGATTAAATTTCAGTAAGAAAGAAGAAAGCAGCAGACAGCAGTCCAACTAGATCGAAGCGTAAAAAGCAAGTGCGTTACGTTCAGGGTGAAATCCCAATTCAGACTGAGTTAGTTTTGGTTTACAATGCATTTTGATTGGATAGTTAATACTTCTGTAAAATTATTATTGATTACTTGACCTTTAGTTCCTTTTACATCATCAGAATTATGTAAGTGCCATATGACATGGATCATTCTAGAAATGACGCAGTGCGTAGAGAGGTTATTATTTTTAGAATTGAGAAGGGAAATTTACGTTGTTAATTTAATCTTAGACATATTCTTTATTTTTCTTACATATATATATATATATATATTTCCAGTCGAGACACCGGATGTTGTCGTTGCGAGTGGAAAGGCTGCAGAACTGAACAGACAGACGAATTTCCTTTTAAAAATTCCACATCTTTATTCGATTAAAATGACAGCTCATTTTTCTCCAGACGAAGATCACATATTCAATGAGCAGTCTGATGAAAAATGGCGCGTAGAGCTATTTATAGTAGCTGTTACATAACAGGCGAGAGAGTTCTGGAAAGTTCTGGTCTAGGGGGGGGGAGATTTTGGAATTGCGGAAAGTTAATTATAGGTTGCTGTTCGCGTAGAGCAAAGCCATCGTATTTTTTATATTTTACATATATACATAGAGAATTTTTACATATACACGCAGAGAAAGATTAGAGACTGGAAAAAATTAAATAAAATGCTATCAGTGTCTGCTGATAAAATGTTGAAAAATGAATTATTTAGTTAAGAAAGAGATAAAATAAAATAAACAGAATTAATAAAAATTTAAAATGGTGAACTCTTCATTAGGAAAGCTCAAATCAAAATAATTTATCCCAAACTTGGAAAACAAAAGTAAAACAATGCACAAATAAAAATTAATGAAACAAAATCACATAACATTAAATGATAATTGATAACTTTTCGGTATATGACAAAGAGCAGCCAAAAGAATTGCCAACAGAACCAGATTTCTCAGTTACATCTGAATGAACTGTAAAATTAAACACAGACTTCTTTATTAAGTTAGAGGGAAAAAATTATAAAAAATTAAAATCATTAAAAAGTTTAGAGAACTTTGAAAATTTCAAATAAAACCTACACTAAATTATCAAGATATAACCCCTTCTGATGTGACGCCAAATTTCTAAAGTTTACTCTAATTCACCAATTACTATGCTTTGAAACTTCACTACACTTTATTTTTCGTTCCGTAGTCCTCATGAGAATGCAAATTAGTTGTTGAGTATTTAAGCCGTGGGCTTGAATGTTTTAGAGATAGAGCTTTTAGCAGCTTCGCTTGCAGTTTACATATTATCGCCATTCTTCTAAAGTCTGTTTCGGATTTAGCCTTTTGTTAGCTTGCTTTAAATACGGGCCATTATATAATTGATTCAGTTTAAGCAGACACTTTTGTGTAGTTTTCAACTCCGTTACTTAATTTTGAATTTCAGCTTGTATTATTTTAAATCCCTTCAAGAGGCGGGGTTTTGTTTTGTAACACAAGAAATGCCTTCGGTTAAATTCAAATAATTAGTAAAAAGGTTTTTTTAACCTTCATAAGACTGTCATTTTGATTCAGACTAAAGCGATAAGTCTTCTGTCAGTCTTGTAGGGTCTGAAGATTATTGCTTTAAACTTCTACAGAAAACTTTACAAACTAGTTGCAATATATAATGCTAAAAATCAACAATTTCTCCCCCCGGCTTTCTTTCCTTCCTTTTTTTAATAAGACGAAAATTTATTAATTTATAATTTAGAAATTTTATAAAAACTAATAACTTGAGAGACCAAAATTTTACATTTCACAAGCCATCGAGAAAAAAATAAGAGTAGAATCCCCAAAAATACATAAAAGACAAAACTGCTCAAATTTTTTAAATGTAGGATAGATAAAGTTAAAATTCAAAAATAAAATTTTCTTCATTTAGATTGCCAAAAAAAATAACCAACAAGCAAAATTAAAAACATTGGAATAAAACATGGCACTAAGCTTCTGTAACATGAAACGTTCTTCAAATACAAAAGTAAAAGGCTATTATTCTAATAGTTGCCGACATGACTCGTTTCCACTTCTTGGGTTTATTATTTTAATTTGTGCTTTCATGTTACAGAATTCACTATTTTTAGGTTTATATTAATTGTACTTACTTTATATTATTGCTTTCTTACTTATATATATAAAAGGGTCGTTCAAATGAAAATAGCATTGCTGTAATAATTCCGCCATTTGAAGAGAAAGATGACTGCGCATGCCTCTACCAAGGCGTAGAGTTCTGGGAGTGTATGCAATATCGTCATATTTCTTCAGATGCGTGTGTGATAGCGTTGGAGCACGTTAAAAACCATTATCTCCATCATGGATGAACCCAAACGGTGTCAACGCACGGTCGTGCAATTTTTAATAGCAGGAAAATGTGAGTGCTTCGGAAATCTATCGTCGAATACAAAATGTGTATGGCATGGCGTGTATAAAACTCAGATCGGTGTCCCGATGGTTAGGGATTTTCGTAGTGGAAGAAGCAGTACTGACGACAGGCTACGACTTGGACAAGCGCATGTGGTGATTACCCAGGAAGCAGTTGCAGATGTGGACCTTCTCGTGAAAATGAACTGCTGAATCGCCACTCGATAAATAGAGGAGGAAATGTCTATGAGCACAGGAAGTGTGCACACAATACTCCGTGAAAGATTGTGATACCGCAAGATTTGTGCGCAATGGGTGCCAAAGCATTTCGTAGAGGAGGAGAAGATTCATCGCATGTCTGTTTCCATGCATCACCTTATGCGGTACCACGAAATGGGGAACTAATTCCTTTCAAGGATCATTGCCTCTGATGAAACGCGATGTCATCATTTTGATCCAGCCACCAAAAGCATGAGCATTGAATGGCGACACTCTTCGTCTCCACGTCCGAAGAAGGCTCGCACATCCATTAGGGCTGGTAACGTAACGTTAACGCGCTCCTTTGACATCGATGGCTCACTGCTGTTGGAATGGCTACCTACGGGCACGACTGTCACTGCTGCCACGTACTGTGCCACATTGTAGAAACTGAGACAGAATATGAAGAACCGGCGACGTGGCATGCTGTCACGCGGGGTTATCCTCTTGCTGATAATATTCGTTCTCATGTGGCTGTGGCGTACCAAACATTGTTACGGCAATTTCGTTGGAAAGTTCTCGAACATCCCCTTTACAGCCCAGACCTCTCACAGCGTGCGGTGTGACAATCACTCTTCGGTCCACACAAGAAATCTCTGAAGGGACGGCAATTTGCCGACGATAAAGCTCCGGTCACGTCCAAGCTGCCGGTGAAAATTGGTTCCACAACGGGACTTCTTCACCCAGGGTACCCATTGTCTCGTTGACCGCTGCCACACTTGTTTCAACCTACAAGGTGAGTTTGTCCAGCCTATCTGTTACGTCTGTATTACTTCTTTCTTTTGTATACTAATTTATATTGATATCCTCAAACCATTTCTCAAACCAACTGTAGTGCTATTTTCATTTGAACGACCCTTATATATATATATATATAGAGAGAGAGAGAGAGAGATGAAAAATGTAAGCAAACAGAAAAACTGAACGATAATGGCATAGGGACCACGAGCGGCAAAGTCGCTAAACACTAATAGTTCGGTTCGGAGTTCGAATTCCGGAGAACGGGCTGGCTGTATGGACGTTTTCGCGTTTTACGCCATGCGTAACGTGTATACGAGCCAGTTTCACTTAGTCTGGGTTGGTTTATTTGATTACTGCAGAGCACACGAGAGCTCTTTGTCTAAAGTAAGAGATACCGTCGTGGAGGACTTTCTAAGAAAAACTGACTCGTTTAGACACTGCACATGGAGAAAACTACAAAAACGCCCTTACAACTAGCTCATGCGAGGGTTACCCCAGACAGAACAACCATTGTTCAGCCACTTTACCACTCGGCCGCTGGTCGTCCCCCCAGTTTTCCTTGGAAGAATTCTCCTCGAAGGTATCCCTTTTATAAGGCTGATATCCCTCAAGTGCTTTGCCATAATTAAAGAAACCAAACTAAACCAATAATAATATACGGCATTTTCCCCTCATTTCCGGGTGCTTTTGTGGTGTAACTAGACATCTTCGCCTGATAATAGGAAGATAAGGAGTTCGAATCCCAGCGAGGGCATTTGCACATTTTTCAATTCTCCTGCGTCGATAAGCCCAGTGACCCTACACTAGTATGTACAATAAAGAAATACATTTAAGTCATTAATCAAATGCATGACTACACAAATAATACCAGAATGGTATAATTTATTATAATTGGAATTATAACATTGCTGGAAACATCAAATATACGTTCACATAGCCAACATCCGAAAGCGAAGCAAATGAGTTAAATGCTAAATTGTAAAAATTAAGGGAGAAAGCATCTTTTATTTATTTCCTTACCTCGTCACCTTCTTTTTATAATTTGCCGTTTATCTCATATTGCTACATTTGTTCGAATGATTATTATGGGGTAGACCTGCATCTGATGTTTCCAGCAACATTGCAGTCTACACTATCACGATTACACACCGCGTCAAGAGAATATATTTCCCGTAAATTAATTAGTGTTATGACAGTAATGTGAAGAAAGGTTTAGAATTTTAACGATTTGGAGTCCAAGTTGACGTTATATTCATTACCATTAAAAACGAATGTGAGTAACGCCCCAGAAAATCTGCAAATGAAATTAATTAATTTACACTGTCACATAAATCTTACTCAAGATTCCAAGATAAGAATTTAAGTTTTGTATGGATATGTATTTTCAAAAGGTAAATATTCTCATTTATTAAATTTTGGAATATGAATAATTACTTCGTTTGGGAGCACATTTGTGTGTAATTATAGTTCGGCAGTTAAAAATTAATAAGTTCCTTATGAAGAAAAGAACCAGATT
Source organism: Stegodyphus mimosarum (assembly GCA_000611955.2). Taxonomy (NCBI): domain Eukaryota; kingdom Metazoa; phylum Arthropoda; class Arachnida; order Araneae; family Eresidae; genus Stegodyphus; species Stegodyphus mimosarum. The sequence continues at coordinate 382,588 of KK115652.1, read as the reverse complement.
GACCAATGAACATCTACAATTCGTGACGAATATGTTTTTAGTACTTTTTTTTATTCAAGATAACAAATTTTATCAAAATCAAAATGCCATCAGGTGATGTTATAATTTTGGAATAAGAATAATTACTTTCCGCCCAACCGGTTAGCGATTTTGTTTGCCGTATCGAAGGGCCCGGATTCGAACACAGGAGAACGTAATGGCAAACCGCACAATGAGTTGATCAATGTTAACGAATTTCGCTTACTGCGCATGCTCAATAATGTACCGTTGGCGTGGAAGAAAATACTGGCGAATAAAAATAAACAACCTTACACGAGCCTGTTCGTCATGTAGGCCTTAGCGACTCTTTACGATTGCAATACTATGGACACTTTTTTTGTGTTTATTGCACTTGCTTCTGTTTCATTTCATTTTGATTTATTTTGTTCATAAACATTACATTTACTATCAGTTATCTGTAATAATTTCTTTGGCTTTAATTCAGTAATTTAAACTAGATATATTCCTTAAGTTGTTAAAGTATTTACAAATGGAACGCATTGTAAATAATCGATTGCTTTTATTCCTCAGAAGTACAATCAATAAACAACATCATGTAATGTTTCCTGTTTTGTAATCCTTCTCAAACGAAAATTTGGGGAGTTTTCAATTGATATTTACACCTAAGTAATGAAGCAACGTACAATCTAACAAGTTTTAAAGCCCCGAACTGTTTGCTTCCAGATAACAGAATATCAACCATATACCATATTTATCTTCTTTTAAAATTACGCCGAAGTCATAATTGCGCCAAATTCTCTTCTGGGCATGCGCAGTGTGCGTAATTCGTTTAACATTGTTCAACTGAATGTGCGGTCTGCCATTACGCCACAGGAGAAGGCATGAATGCTTATAAATGGTATAGTATCTGCAAGGCATGGGGGTACATTAAATATGTGGCGAGCCAAAAATCCTCTAGAGAGGCTGCTGGTAAGGGTAAAGGGTTGGGAAACTCTCCCCCCCCCGAGTTGCTCACGTTCAAAATTGGGGGTGGAACAGAGTCGTGTATGTTTCCTCAGGGCTCTTGCCAGCGACAGGCGCAAACTTGCCACCTTGCCACGATGAATTTCGTGAGTTTTCTCTGTCTTCAGACAAGCAGAATTCGTTACAACAATACTTTGTTTCGGAGCCCATTTATATGTAAAGGTTTTCTCCCTCAGTTAAAAATTAATAATTTAAAAACAAAGGACCAGATTAACCAATGAACATCTGCAATTCGTGATGAATATATTTTTTAGTGATTTTTAACTAAGATAACAAATGTTATCAACATCGAAATGCCGTGAGGGTTGTCGTAAGAAAAACTTATAGTTATGTGCGTACAATGATATGCATTATTTTTCTGCCTGCGTTAAAAAAATTTAATAAATAAAAGAAAGAATATAAGTTGTCATTACTTCTTTTTAATTTTTTTTTTCCACTTGGAAAGCGTTTATAATTTGTCTGTTTATAGTTTTTAGTTTACGCTAAAAAATGTTTTTTAATGCTTTACGTGTTTGAAAACATTAGAATTATTTGAAATAAATGTCAGTCTGGAAATTTAATATTTAGTCTCCAATATGTTTGTATTATAAAAAGTCATCATTAGAAATTTCTTACAGATACCAACCCTTAGATTTCAAGTAGGAAAGAGATGTGAATTGGAACTTTTCCCTGTGCGTCGTGATTATTACTGTTTACGTATGTTTCGGTAGATATTTAACAGATAAAATTTTAAATTCAAAAAAGCTTGTTTTCTTTAAAAAAACTTTTCATTTCGGTCTAAAAAAATTGGCCTGCCAGCTGCTTTCCGGTCGTGCATTCGGTCCGCAATGCAATTTAAATTTTAAACCACTGTTCTAAAGTATTCGAATTCTTATGCGTTTTATTAATATAATATTAAATTTATATGAACTCACAGATTTTCTATTCAGATGGAACAGCTTTTTTTTTCTTCGTGTACCCACAGTTCATACGTAAAGAAGAAAAGTGAATAGCAGTAGAGAACTTCCAATTTGTATCTCTGAGGGCTCATATTTCATTATTCACATCCTTGCAAAAGGATTTTGTACTTGAATACTGACAAGTGAGATGTATTCTCACCAGACTAAAAAATAATAATCGAGAAGAAGACTATTCCTTATTTTGGAAAGGTTCTTCACTGCCCCTCACTACTCAGACTGTCGTTTGACCACTCATCCGGGAGGGTTCTTCCGAGGTCCGATGACTAATCACGTCTGGGAGAGGAGAACATCGATCCCGGACTTCTCAACGGTCATCTCGTGGAAGGTCACCACCAATCACGACTTCTGGGAATGCATACTTTAAATCGCCTTCCGCCAACTTTAAATTGTTGGTGATGAAATTATTTTTCTGAAATTGCAATATGCCAACCTTTTGAAGTAAATGGAAAAGAAAATAACAGATCGAAGGAAATAGTCTGTACATAAACACAGATGTTAAGTCTGACGAATAAGCGAATGATTATCGAGTACCTAAACGAATTGTACAGAAAAGAAAGCACAATTCAAGCGCGTCCTGGAGAATGGCCAAAAGGAATAATAAGGTTCTCAAATGTTTTATGACATCCGTTTCCGAACTAAGCACGAAAACTCTTTTGGATATTTCACAGATTTCAAATTTTGAATAGTTACGGAATGTGTCTAAAGCCGGTGATTCATTTGCAGTGTCGTCTGCGAGCATTTGTTATGCATATGAGACTCTGAAAGCGAACACATTTGTCTGTAAAAAGAATGTAAAATAAATTTGAAGCATTTAACATTTAGACACATGTCGTCAAGAAAAGGTAGCGTGATTTTAAACTACGAATATTTTGCAATTCTGTGATAAAAATGTCAAAGGTTTTATTAAAAAATTCGAATAGCTGCTATAATTTAATGAAAAGCAAAATATAACCCCTATTCATTATTAAACCATTAATGGCTGGCGTTGAGTTTTTCCAACATTAGTCGAAACACGTTTTTTCGTCCTTTGTATAGCTCTTTGTTTTTCAATAACTTTTGTATATTTTAGATAAAACCTCACTGTTTTGGGACAAAAAAATAGCTGTTTCTCTCACACTAAAAAAATTTATAAAAATAAATGATCGTTTTGGTACTTTTTTGCAAAGTTTTGTCTTTTAATTTTGAGAGTTCATAGGAAACACAACCAATCAAATATTTTTATGGAGACACGTCAGTCTTCTAGAGCATAATGGAGTCAAAAGGTAAGATTATTATTTTATTTTTGTTGGCATGAGTATGCATTTTTTTAATGTTGCGAAAACGCAACGTCTGCTCAAAGAAGTGCCTTTGTGAGTATACTCATATTTTCACAGATAATGGTATTTTCTTTTACAGATACCACAAAACAATTGTTACAAAATACTGAATATTCGAGACAATTTTTACGGTTGAATTAAGCATTGTAATTCATAAAGGATTGGATGAAACCGAAAATATAGCTAACTTTCGTCTATATATAAATCTCTCTATATAAATATATATATATCTAGCTTTTACCCGCGGCCTCGCTCGCGTTAATGTCCATAAATAAGTTTCAACTCCGCGTGAATTTTAAAAATACACTCCGCGTAAAATTTCAGTAAATACCAGACTTCTTCAATATCTATAGGCTGCGGATATTTTATATTTACGCGGAGTGTATCGCCACGAAATCTAGTAAAACTGCTACGCATATTTCCTAACGACTGAAAAATGTTTGTGAAAGAAGAGCCAAAAGCTGAAAATCCTGAAGTATTTTAAATAATAAATTAAATTAAACAAATAAAAATTAATAAACGCTTAATTATAAATGTTACGCTTTCACGCCTTAATTACTTAACCAATCATCATGAAATTTTCAAGAAATATTTTTGATATATTAGAAAAGGATAAAAATGTTTGCATGGTTTAAACTACGCACCCACGCGCAGACAAACTTTTACATCGTTTAACTTATCATTATGAAACTTTCAACGTTTAATGTTTATACAACGACAATCATTTTTAAGCTATAAAACCTATTATACAGTTCAAGTTTCAACAGATAAGTTACATTTTATAGCCTATAACCTTTTCTAACATATCAAAAATATTTCTTGAAAATTTCATGATGATCGGTTAAATAACTAAGGCGTGAAAGCGAAACAAACAAACTCACATTCGCATTTATAATATTTAGAATTAGGATTAGGAGTTTGTTTTTAACACATCTTTCTATAGATAAGCAAATGATTCCTTATTTTGATTTTACTCAAAGGGAAACCAGTTCGTGTCGAGTAGAAAGTTAGTTTGTATTGTTATGAAGAGTACTTATATAATTTTGATATATATTCAAGAAAATCTGTAAAGACCTTGACTGATCTTGGACTAGGTGGAGATGCTGTAACAGATCTATTAATAGTAGTGAAAGTTTCTTCAAACCATTACATATATTCCAACAGCCTTCTTACGTCACACATATTGTTGTCGGAATTGAATGAGGTTTTGTGGCTGGAGCAGTTTTTAAGAACAGATTGGGAAGTGGTTCTATTATACCTGTAAACAAAATGGGAAAATAATAATTTGGAGCATATGACACCACATTTGATAAAGAGCATGTCATTGCAGTAATTTGGTGGAAAAATAATTCCGTCATAGCTATGATAACTAACTTTGATACAATTTATCAGCCTTCAGTGACCAAGAAGTAATCAAGATAAGAAAGCAAATCTATATTCTTAAAGTACACTCATGTCCATAAATTAAGGATATTTCGGAGTCACGCGGAAATCGAACACTAAAATAAATATATGACCTGTAAAATCACTACACACATCTTCAGGAATCATATGCAAATTTCAGGAAGTAACCAGATGACACCGATGGTACGTCAGAATGACGAGAGTGTAAGAGAGTGTTATATAAGGAACACAGGCAAAGAAGTAAAATTGTTCGCAGGCGCTTTATAAGCATTTCAGTGCAATAACCGAATAGTTATGACACAAAGGACGCATTTGGATGATTTTTTACGCGGTAGAATTATCGGCCGTCCGGAATGTGGGCTTACCCAACTGGAAGTATCAGACGAACTTGGAATTGCCCAGAGTGTCATCTCCAGGCTTTGGCAACAATTCCAAGATGATGTAATGTGAGTAGACGTTACAGCATAGGTCGCCCCAGAGTTACAACGCCGAATAAGGACCGGTATTTGGCAGTTACTGCCAAAAGAAACAGGCGGAGCACAGCCTCAGACCTGTCTCGTCAGCTCTCTTCAGCCGCTGGTACGACAATTTCAAGGCAGACCGTGTACAGACGCATAGAGCAGATTGGTCTATATGCTCGTAAACCTGTCAGATGCGTTCCACTTACTACAACGCACTGTCGCCTGCGGTTAGCCTGGAGTACAGAGCATGCATTGTGGACACCGCAACAGTGGGCTTGTGTGATGTTTTCCGACGAGTCCAGGTTTAGCTTGCAGTCTGATTCTCGCCGGACTTTCATATGGAGAGCTCCATATACCCGTTACCACCAAGAAAACATCATTGAACGACACCGTTACGGCGGTGCAGGTGTGCTCATTTGGGGTGGAATTATTCTGGGTTCCAGAACTGACCTGCATGTTCAAATTGGAACCCATGACAAGCCAAATATATCGGGACGTCATTCTGGAACAACATGTACGTTTATTTCGGGGCGCCATGGGCGCACAATTTGTGTTTATGGATGACAACGCCCATCCTCACCGTGCAAACATCGTAAGCGAATGCCTTCAATCGGAGGATATCACCCGTATGGACTGGCCAGCATTCTCACCGGATTTGAATCGAGTAGAGCACGTGTAGGACATGCTTGGTCGACGAGTTGCAGCCCGTCAACCTCCTCCTACATGTCTACCGGAACTTCGGAGAGCATTGCTTTTTGAGTGGTGTAATATACCCCAAGATCAGATCGATAATTTGATACTCAGCATGCCTAGGCGTTGTACGGATTGTATTGCATCGTCTGGGAGACATACAATGTATTAACAATCATACCAACCATGTAATATTGGATTTTTGTAAATAGGGTTTTTTGTAATTTGCTCCAGGGAGACAAAATCGCTAATTTTGTTAATAATATCAAACATATAGCATCTTTTTTTGCTTTTTACCTTTTGTTTAATAAATAAGCTTTACAAATAAGTCAAATTTGTTTTCCTTCTAACTCTTTCTTTGCCTGATTTTGCATTATCCTTAATTTATGGACATGAGTGTAACTTAAACAACTCATCGGAAATCACAACAAATATATGCATAGCGTGGATCTTGTGGACAATTTATTGCGATGTATATACACTGCAATTAAAAAGTAACAAATGATTACAGCATATTTTTACGAATTTTATTCATGTAGGTAAATAAAATGCATGGAAAATTTATACGATTGCTGTAGACTTCGAACTTTTCTATGTTAGATTTTCAGAGAAGTGTTGCTGAAAACAAGAAAAAATATTCTGAAAATCTGGAGCCTTCATCTTCATATAATAATTGTGTTGGTAAACCATCTTTGTTTCAGAATTTAGTCTCAATCGAAAAGCGAAAATATCCCAAAAATCACATTACCGAGAAAATCACAACGAACAAAATTAAAAGACCCAAATACTGGGGTATCAAAAGATAACTGTTTGTAATTAATGTTATGTGCCTTGTATAGGAAATGTTTCAAATATTTTCATGTTTCCTTGAAAGTAATAGGTTTTGACCGACGTTACGTTTTCGCAACATTTTGTATCTTCAACAAAAATAAATATTTTTTTTTCCTGTTTCATTTTTCTCTTAATTACAGCTTACAAAAAATATTACCTTCTTTCATTTCCTTGAAGTAGTGCGGTTTTAATGGGTTAAACTGTAATTTTTATTTATTTTTTAAGAAACTCTTAAGTTACGAAAAATATTTGGATGTTCGCCAAATTAACGATAAAGTGACTTAGGTAGCGTTTATTTTTGGACATTTTTAAGTTCCACAGTCGAAATATATTTGTCTTAGAAATATCGTGTTCATTAAATCGAAAGAGACACACGATGATGTAATATCAAGTTAGGTAATCACCTTTGTCTAATTTAAAATTATGTTTCTGGGGGTATTTCTTATTTAATCCTAAAGTTCTAACTTAGAACCCCACGAACACTAACAAGCAAACAATCGCTTAAATGTGTGAACAGAACACGTAAGACTTAAAGAGGGTTTACAACCCATTATTTTTCAGTATATTTACAATCAGTTCCTACTTGGAACTTTACACAAAGCTTCCACTTGGGCTTGAACTTAAAATAATAATAACTTAAACTAAAACTAGCTTAACTAAGCTATTTGAAAGGTATAGCCGAAGTATCAGAATCTAACTAGATGGCCCCTAAGTATTAATTAAATCGGCGAAGCCAAGCAAGGGCTAAAGTATGGCCGAGCGTAGCAACAGCTCAGAGAGACGTAGCCAAAAGGCAAACGCGCACTACTCAGGGAATCAGACTCTCTCTCGAAGTCGGTGAAGTCACGACTTAAATGGTACTCTTTCTTATTTGCATTAACTGCGTTTCTGAATTTACATTCTGGCAGGAAATTGTAAGTTGAAATTAGAATAAGATAGGAAAGATACAAAACTTAAAATAACTGTTAATAAACTTAGGATAAACCTTACATGTTCTTCACTGAATAGCATTTTATGCTCTCAAAGTAACCCTTTAATCAAATATTACTTCATCAAAATTTCACAGATGAACCTTCAGTGACCAAGTAAATCTGCCTTCAGCTATAAGGTATTTCTCCCGCCTTTTTCGCACGCTTTGGTGGTGCAGTGGTGAGCACGCTCGACGCGTATTCGACAGGTCCGTGGTTCGAGTCCCGACGAGAGCATTGCTCATTTTTCACGTCTCCTGCTTCCAAACTAACTTAATGTCTCTACAATGGCGCCCGAACTAAAAGGTGTGAATGATGGTTGTTTACCACCGGGATTTGGCGATTGGGTCTCCTAATCCCCAGTCGTCCTTTAAAAGGGGAAATATGGAAAATGGTTCTCCTGCCTTCTTGGCGTAGTAGTCTGCACCCTCGAAGCGTATTTGAAAGGTCCGTGGTTCGAGTCCTGGCGAGAGCATTGCTTATTTTTCATATAATACCTGCTCCAAAAATACCTGATGACTCTACACAGTAACCAAGAGGTACATAAAATACTCAGCATCATACGCAGATTTTTTTTTTATTATTTTGGATAGTGAACAGTTATGCAAGTTTTGAAATAGAAGAAATTGAAACTCTTTTATTTAGGAAATTTCACTGTTTAGTTCCGCATTATTTTAACAGCGTTTGAAACCTGCCATTGTAAGGATTGCTAAAATTTTATAATTAAATTGATACGGCGGTTTCTTCTCCTCATATTAAATAAAGTCCAGCATCCGGGTTTTGGCATACTTCCTTACATGCATCTTAAAAATTGGTAAGTAAGAAGTTATTTCCGACTGTTGCATGCAGCATTAACTTTATATAATAGGCTAAGGATATAAGGTATTTCTCCCGCCTTCTTCACATGTCTTCGTGGTGTAGTGGTCTGCATGCTCAACGCGAAACCGAGAGGTCCGTGGTTGGATTCCCGGCGAAGGCGTTGCTTATTTTTCATCACTCCTGCTTCCGAAAAAACCTAATGTCTCTACAAGGATATGTTTAATCTATTGTATGTGAAAAGGTGGGAAGGAATTTTCAGCAATGACTCAAATGGGTTTACAATCCTGTAGAACTGTGCTTACAATAAAAGAGGCTAGTTCCAGTGCCATTATGTCCAGTATGTTGCTGCTTCTTCTTGGGCTAAGAGGATTGCTGAGTGGGTTTATGAATTCTTCATGTTCAAGAAGTAGTGAACATCTATCGTTGGCTTGGCTTTGTGCATCAAACGACTGACAACACGATATTGTCTAAGTTCCATCCCAAATTTGAACAACTCTTCGCAATCACGAATCCAAGGTTCTTCTACTAACAATTTTTTCACAGAATTTTCAGCTCAACAATATTTTAAGTATCCAAAGACATTACACATTTACAGATATCTGTACTTTATCCGAGCTTAGAGCTCGGGCCGAAGGGCATAGTAGCAGGATTCCCTAGCTCCATGCCTATAGGGTGGCGCCCAGGATGCAAATATTCTGAAAACAATTTGTTTAAGCATCAGTTCTAGAGTCATTAGGATTTTTTTGGAAGAAGGAGGTATTGAAAAATGAGGATGCCCTCGCTGGGACTCGAAACGATGGACCTCTCGAAATACGCGTCGAGCGTGGGGACCACTACACCACAAAGGCATGCGAAGAAGAGGGGAGAAATACTTCACCTACTCTCCTCCTTTTAAAGGCGACTGGGGATTAGGGGACCCAATCGCCAAATCTCAGTGCTGGAGAATCATCATCCACCACCTTTTTTATTTCGGGAGCCACTGTAGAGACAATAGGGTTTTTTTTTTTTTGGAAGCAGGAGATATTGTAAAATGAGCAATGCCCTCGCCGGGACTCGAACCACACACCTCTCAAATACGTGTCGAGCATGCTGACCACTACACCAAGAAGGCATGCGAAGATGGCGGGAGAAATACCTTATACAGTAAGTATAGTTATAGAATTGTATTTCTAGAGCAAAGCAAACTATACTCTAAAATATAGTTAGCAAAATGGCTTCTTTTCTGATTTCTATTTTTGTTAGCCTCTTCAATGTTTGGTAGGCATTCAAAAGGATAAATACAAGAAATTGTTTTGCGTTACTTAATATTCATTCTTCTTACTTGTTGTATGCTGAGAAACGTTATATAAAAAATTCAAAAACCCTATAAAAGAAATTCATGTTTTTACAGCAACACTTTCTCATATTTGATTCTGGTCTAGCTGTGATATTAACTATATGTAAGGTACACATATGCAAGTAGTGGCAATTTAGAATAGCGTTGAAGAACAAGACGATGGAGCTGACTTTATACAAAGAAGATACTGTCATGGCTGGATGACATAGTTCCTTGTTTGGGGCCTAGAATTACTGAAGTAAAATAGTTAAAATGGAGCAAGATTTTCCTATTATTAAATAACTGCAAGCAGTCATTATTCATTAACATTATATCTGGTGGCAGAGGGGCAGACTTCATGTTAACTAGATATATACAGACGGGAGAAGAGCGACGATTACTGTTGACTAAATTAAGAATGTCGAGTTACTTTAATTCTCAACAGAAGGATACATTATCACTTTAGGACTCTTGGTCTAAACAAATCTTGATTATAATAGAACAAAATATTTCAGTTTTACTTTTGACGCTATGAAATTACATACGTCACCTGCATTATGCATGAATTAAGTTTGAAATGACACAGTTCAGAAAGATTTATTTGAAACATTTTAATATTTGAAAATAATTGACAAAATATTTAAAAAAAAAAGATTTTCGAGACCATTACAAATTAAAATCAGAACTTTGTCTTATGTTTGTATATTTGTCAAGTATCATCTCACATATTAGTGTTTAATATTAGACACTATAACTGAACTGCATAGTGTTTAACTGTAAAAACGCCATAGTGTCGCCATAGTGGGGATAAGACTTCAGCCGCTTTGGATTTTCTGCAGAAACTCTCTTCCCATCATTATATACACTGAAAAAAAAAGGGGGGGACAGTTTTATATCTCCTGTTCTCCTCGCCCGATTGATGAAATTCAACATGCGTTTTTAATGTCTCGAAATCGCGACTTAGGCTATGTATTAGATTTATATATAGCATTGTTCTAATGTAGGTATTTTGATACAAAATTGGACTTTTTCTGAAATGACGCGCTAATGGTTTTCCATATTCCAGTTCTATGTCTCAAATTATGCCAAAATACAAAGTTTTGTAAAAATGGCACGAGTAGTTTTTAAAGAATTAGCTCTCAAAATTTTAGCTCTCAATGCTAATTGAACTTGATATATATTTATTAATACCTCTTTTTTTATTAAACTTACTTAATTCCTTCTTCCAGAATTCAAAATTTAGGCTTATTCGTATATTTCTATGATTTATTTAAATATTTGTATTTTTAAGCAATTTTTATAAGTTTTTCCAAAAAAAAAAGTTGAGTTATAAAATTTTTACCACCATCTTAAATGTATTTCTAAGCATACTTGAAAAAAATTTCAGTTTTTTATTCAAAATTTCTTGATATACCTGAATTTACATGTTAGCGTGTCTTGAAATTTGGCATACTTGTTATAAGCGATAATAACGCCAAATGTGGTTTACGCAATTTGTTAAAATTATTGAAAGTATGAAGGCTGACCATTTTTCCGTTCGTGTATAATGAAAAAAAGGAAAGGAAAATAAGTTGCTATAAATTAAAAATTTCGTCAAGTAAATTATCCTTATTATAAACTGAAAAAAAATGCTCCAAGATAAATTTTTTAATTTCTCCCTAAATTTCGTACTAAATTTTATGAAATTTAATATTTAGGTATAATTTGAATTGTAGAACTGAAGTCTGGAAAAAAACTAGCATGTCATTTCAGAAAAAGTCCGATTTTGTGTCAAAATGCCTATATTAGAACAGTGCTATATATAAATCTAATATATATCTTAAGTCGCTTTTTTGAGACACGAAAACGCAATTTGAATTTCGTCAATTCACCCAATAGAACGGGATATATAGAATTGTCGCATTTTTTTTTGCGCGGTGTGTATCTGCAATAGATCCTTTCACATACTGGCGTCAGTGGTAATGAAGTGGCTCGTGTCCTAACTAAGGAAGGTACTTCAGTGACTCTGACCACTGGCAACCTGACCTTTTTGGACATCTGCTCGGGAGTCGAATCTATTGCTGTGTCTTCCTGGCATGCTCCCCTGGCTCATGACTGGTACTTTGGCAGGCAGCCAAGAGGTCTTGTTGCTTTTGAGAGTACACGTGCTCATCAAACTACTTTGACGAGGCTTCTAAGTGGACACCTGGAATACTTAAATTTGACCAGTGGATCAGATCTACCCCATCTGTGGGAAATGTAATACTGATCATTTCACTCCTGAACATCATCTCATCTATTAGAGACTTGTAAAAGAAGACCTATTGAAAAGACCTTCTTTCGTTTTGGATTTATTGACGGCTTTTGGACTCGTGGATCTGGTCTAGCCTAATGGGTTACCAGTGATGATCAATAACAACAACAACGCGGCATAGTGTTCAATTTAAGAAATTGTATTTGAATGTTTAATATTAAACACTATTCGCCAGAATTTCTCCGGGCAACCACCTACCATTGATGACCACTTCTCGAAATGACCAATATTCTAAGCACATACATAAACATCAGTACTAAATGTCATTGAATGTTTAATACCACCATCTCCACGGCAGACCGAAATCATGTGGAACCTTGAATGATTGGCTTATGGAAGTTTCATTGTGTATGGCAAAAATAAGCAAAATATACATTTTCTATTAATTCTAGCCATAAAATAATTTTAATTCGATTATGATTCACATTTAGTATACTTCAGAACAGTCTTGCGTAAAGTCGCCAAAAATTAATCAAAAGAATAAAAAGAGTAAGCGTTCCATGAAAATCAACTGTTGATTTCTCAGATTTTACCCTGAATCGAAAACATATTGGAAAAGAACGAAAAGTATAATGAAGCCAGCAAGAATATAGTACGTTCAATTCCCACGCATTGGGCCCACCAGTGGCCGAGCGGTAAAAGCCGCTGAACACTGATAGTTCGGTCTGGGTTCCAGTCCCGGCGAACGGGCTGGGTTCATTGGCGTTTTCGTGGTTTTCCCCATGTGCAATGTGGATACAAGACAGTTTTCCTTAATTCATATTTCCCCATTGTCCTAAAAACAGGACATCACACATAAATGGTCTTTGTATAAAATCTTTGAAATAATGTAATTGAAATTAAAGATAATTTATTAGTTAAGAGTCTTTTAACTGCGTATTTGCCTTTATCGCAAGTTAGAATTAATTTAGATAATTTTTATTAATTTTTTAAAATGGAGATTTTTGCAGATTTTTTTGCTTATGTTTTCAACATACAAGTGCATTAAAATTTTGAGCTCGAAGAAAAACCTATATATGAATTTACTGAGATAATATTCTATACTTTTACACCAGTAATAAACATTATGAAAAAATTTTACCTAAAAGATAAATTTTCCTTTCATTTTTAACTGTCCTAAAAACAGGACGACGGTAAGATCCACTACTACTAAATCCCCATCAGTTTGCTATGAAGATAATCCTTTCTTTCTCTGTTACATTCCAAACATTGCTATTATACAAATAACCCAGGCACTTTAGTCTAGCTGGTAGGTGCACATAAATTAATAGACAGGTGTGTGAAATGCGGGGAGGGGGTTGAGTGAATGTTTCAAACATTGACTCATGAAGTCAGTTTGTATTCTAAAACTCATCGATGTAGACCAAATTTCTCTCATTTTCGCATGTTTGAATTTTGGAGAAGAATAAAATTCCAAAGATATAAAGGAAGAAACCAACTAAGAAAATCGTGAATGAGCCATTTTTTCATCCAATTGTCCAGAATTTGCTGTCAATAATTACAAACCCTGAGATACATAAGATTTATATGGATAATTTCTTAACTTCCCATGAATTATTATTCGTTCTTTCAAATAAAACTTTCTTCATTACAGACACTGTTAGAGGACACAAAATGTCAAAATAACCATTTATACCCTCTAAAACAATGTCAAAAATGGAACGCGGCTTTTCCGGTAGCAGTTTGGATTCAAAAACCAAAGTTGCAGCAGTTCGATGGAATGACAGCTGTGTTGTTTCAGTTATATCCAATTTCGAAGAAACAAAAAAGGTGTATCAGCCGCATAAAGAAGAGTAAAAGTTGGCAGAAAACGCGTAAAGATACCAGTGTGCATTGCATCCTACAGTAAGTATAAAAACGGAGTTGACCTACTTGATAATCATGCAGCAACTAACATTACTTCAATTCAAGGATAGAAAGGGTACTGTCCTTTATTCGTTAATACGTTTGAAACAGCATTTGTTGCTTCATGGAAGCTCAATTAGTTATTTAGTGATGATGGTCTGAGCCTGCTTGATTTTCGAAGACACATATCAGTTGGCTATTTAGGACTTTCCAAGAAAACCATCTTGCAGAAGACTGAGTGTTCAACAGGTCAACGAAGATTTTCTAAAGCTTCAAAATGAACGTGTTATCGTTAAAACCCATAAAATAGACAAAGAGGATGTCATCTAAAAACTTTCACAGCAAAACCAACAACTATCTGTAAAAAATGTAACTTTGGACTAACCTTAAAATGCTTTCTCCCATTCCACCTACGTAAGAATAATTAGCAGTGGATTATACTATTGTGCTATTTTTAGTACAGACTGTATTGGTCAAACTAATAAAAATATGATAATTGTTTTGATTTAATGTGTATACATAGACTTAGAGAAACACATTTTTAAGAATTTATAAAAAAATATTAATTTTGTCAGTGCTTGGTATGCTATGTGTTAAAAAGACCTCCACGGGGCATCCCATCCTTAACGTGCAGTGCCTAAGGGCGGAGCACGTAATAAGTAAAAAAAAGATTCTAACACATTTTTCGGATATTGTTCGGAGAACAGCCTTGACACCAAAAAGGGAGAAACAGCTTTTTTGTGGTATGGCGGCAATAGTTGTCATTCGACGATGTACTTCCTCTCGGGAGACAGCCGTAATACTTTTCCCTTGCTAAGGGATTATCCGTAGTATTACTTATTATCTGTAGAATTTATTATTAGTATTTATTATTGTAGTATAGTAATTAAAGGGAGAAACAGCTTATTGCGGTATGGCAGACAATGGTTGTCATTCGATGACGTACTTCCTCTAGGTAGACAGCCGTAATACTTTTCCCTTGTTAAGGGATTATCTGTAGTATTATTTATTATCTGTAGTATTTATTATTGTAGTATAGTAATTAGTATGTATTACTGTAGTATTTATTATTGTAGTATTTATTCTACAGTATCTACTTCCGTTGGCTTGATGAAATGTCTCCCATACTCTTAAAGAAGCCAAATTGGAGCAACCAAGGTTCTTCTCGGAACAATAAACCCATTTTTCAAATATTAATTAGTTCCAATTAAACAATACTTTGAAATCTAGTCAAACAGAATAAACGATTCGAAGTATGCTTGAAAACGTGAGAAGCGGAATACTCGCTCTCTTTCCAAATACGTAAGCATACAACCATCTTTCATGCGCATTAAAGCTGATAGGGAAACTACAGTCTCACTTCCTCGTAATTAAACTAGAAAAGCATGTTTTAGCTGAGGAATATTTATTTATTCTCATCTTATCCGCATTTGCATCGCGGCTACGAGCCAGTTGACTATCTGCCAAATGCAAAAATCAGATCACTGCCACTATTGCAAATGCTAAAGAACTTCATATATATGCATACGTCAAACTCTTTAGAGTTACGCAAGAAGTCGCAAATCTTCCACGTGTAGAAACATTGTCTGTAACGTAATATTAAATGTGTCCAATAAGTGAAAGGCGAGCAAACAATGTTCCATAAAAAAACTGTCATTCTAATTAATGGATTTGCATGATCAAGTAACTGTGGTGGACTCCTGTTACATATAATTCATTTATTAGTCAATTCACTCAAAAGCCATCAACAAAGTCGCTGAAACATACGTTCATAGCATCAAATATGCATGAAATAAAGTTTTAAAGATTGTTCTGGATAGCAGTTACAGGCAGAAAATAATTTTCGAGTTATCTCTTGATTGATAACGATGCATTTTTAAATATGGTGTGTAATATCTGTGATAATCATTATACGAATGATTTCTAGAGAGCTTAATTCTGTCTAATGAATGCTTCTTTGAAAATCTATGTTTCGTCTTATTTCAATTATTTTTTAAATGTTATGTATGTAAATATTATGTTTGTAAACATTACGCATATGTAAAAATTAATTGTTTTGCATTATTATCTCAAAGGGACGTTAGATCTAAAGTGATGTTAGTCTCTAAACGCCATTTTGTGTCGTTTCTCTTTCTGCTTTGGTTCAATTTTCAAACTGTTGCCACCAAATCTTATGCCCATGTATTATATTTAAAGAAACCAAATAATGAAACATCTGCATGAATGCATGAATGTTTCTCGCATTGTGAAAAGCAACGGTACCTAGAGCCATCCAATAATGAATAACATAGCCCTCCAACCGAACATGTGCACTCGGAAGCCCGAATTTTGTATTTCGAATTTGTTTTATTATCTATTTCAAATTTTGTACAACTTGAATTTTTGGTTAACAAACTGAAAGGTTTCAAAGTCAGCAATGGCAACACTGTACGAAACAAAAAACATTTTTATCTCCAGCGTGCGAGACTGTGTATCAGAGATTCTAAAGATATGCTATGTTGCTGTTTTTTAATATTTTGCGACATTGCTGTTGAATTGAATTTTATGTGGTTTAAGTGCGAAGAACATCATATTTAATAAATAAAGGTAACACACAAAACGTTAAAGAAACGCCCGTTTTGGGCGTAATATACGTAAATCGGAAAGCTTTCAGATTCCCCCCTTTTTTGTTTGTTTGTTGTTGTTGATTTATTATTATTCAATATTGGAAATAATAAATTTATAAATGCAATTATATAATCAAAAGATATGCCTGCATTTGTATGAAAAAATTGGTTATTGAAATTACTTAAAATTAATTTTATTATAATCAAACAAGCCAATGTTGTCTTCAGCTGATTTGCAGATTTGAGAGGCAAACTTGAGTTTTAATATTGTTTGTAACATATGTTTACGTATTTCGTTTTATATACAAAGGCTACATACTAAAATTCTACATATGAAGTCCGTTGAACATACGACAGTATTTTGCATATTTCGGAATTCTATATTACATTTGGAACTGCAGATTTTCTCCTTGCTGTTGTAAATGTCTTGGGCTATGGCTGACGAAATTTTATACAAAATGCTCTCAGCACTAGATCTGAATTCTTCTGGTCGATACGAATAATGAATTCGTATATTCGAATATACTTTTAAGCGATTAATGACTATGCTTGAATTTATTTCCTATTACAATCGTCCAATCTCTTTAAGGATATTTTTAAGATCACGATTAATTACATTACAGCAATATATATCAGAGCTACCTGCCTGAGGGGGGAAGGGAACGCCGAGCAGCATCTGAAACTCATATTTCACGCGAGCCGAATGCACGATCTGAAAGCAGCTGTCTGTCTGAATTCTTTTTTTTTTCCTCTTCAAAATAGGAAGATGCTTTTAAGAAAACAAAATACAAAATTTTTTAACAAATTTAAAATTTTATTTAATAAATATTTATCAAACATACATAAACAGTAATAATGATGTTGCAAATGGTAAAAATACATTTAATTTCTACCTGAAATCTAAAGGCTGGTATCTGCAAAGAAATTCTGTTGGTTACACTTTGTAATTCAAATGCATTGACAGCTACATATTAAAGTTTCAGATTGACATTATTTCAGATAATTCTAAGAATTAACAACTAAATAACTTACTTTTAACTTAATTCGAAAACTTTCCAATAGGATAAAATTTAAGAATAAATCATGAAAACTTATTCTATTTCTTTTATTTATTTAATTGTGCTTTGACATATGCACAAAAAATACTTATATTTGTATATAAATAATGATAAACTCCTTTATTGCTTACTAGAACTTCCAGCTGCAACACCCCACGGTATTCTGATTTTAGTAGAGTTTGTAAACTTGGAGAAAAATTACTGGAAACTGTCTGCATCACGAACTGTAGATGCTCATCAGTTAATCTGATTGTCTTCTTATTAATTTTTAAGGGCGAAAACTGCTGTATTCCGAAACAAAGCGATTACTCTTATTAAATTACTTTAAATTAATTATTGGAGAGACTTACATTCACTGAATCATTCCTCACATTCGTTTTTAATGGTAATAAAATAATATAAAATAGGACTCTATTAAAATCTTAAATTTTCTTTTTAAATTCTTGTCATAATAATGCTATTTAATTTATGGGAAATGTATACGCGAGCCGTGGAATGTTGCTTCAGTGGCTTAATGTTGGCCCACGAACCGCCAGCTTGGGTTCTAGTACAGAATTGTGTGCCCCTTCAGTTGGCGACAGATTTTGTTCAGTTTGGGTGATGAGTAACTTTGTTTTAACCTTATATGACGTCATCATTCTCCTGATTGTTTCTTTAAGCGAAGAAAGAACGATGTGTACGTGGACACTGAGTTTGTGGAATTCTTTGACTTCTTATTTTGGTTTTGTGTAGCGACGATCTTAAAATTGTGCCTTCCTGGCGCTGATATTGGCGTCAAAAAAGAATCGCCAAAAAACAAAGGGCGCCCACTTGTAAACTTTTACCTTGGGCTTGTATTCAGACAAAACATAAGGGGGAAGCCACGAGAGCTCCCATTCCGCAAGCCCATTTCTTAATCTGCGCATGTCAGCAGTCATGTTGCGTGGTTGTTTCTGTGCTCGTTGAAAAATGTACTTATTTTCGATAATTATACCATGTGTGTTCATAAAAGTGCTTCTGTTAGATGAATTAAACGTTCCGGTTGTGATATTAAAGCGTATTTTTCAACTATATGACGTATGTTTGAAGATTCAAGAATCTCTTAAATTTGCGTCGACAACCGAGCTCATTTGCATACGAACGTGAGTTGTTTTCTTATTACTTTCTTCATATACTGTGTAAATAACTTTTGATTACTGATTTATATTCTGTACATGTTTAACTATATTTATGCTCAAAAGCACAGCGCTATGTCTCATGGTTTTGAAATTATGAACTATTTAAAATTTGAGTACCGTTAAGCCTAACGAGGCGGACATTTGTTGTCATTTGAACGTTTAGCAGTAAAAGTGAAATAAGTCATTTGGTACATCACCCCACTATGTCTTTCTGCACGGTGAAAGCAAAATTGTCATTTTTCAGCCCGTTGGCTGAAATGGTCAGTTTCACTTAAAATTGCGCAGTAAATTCTAAAAATTATTTTTTAGGTAAAAGTTTACAATTGGGTGCCCATTGTTTTTTGGCGATTCTATTTTGACGCCAAGATCGGCGCCAATAAGACACAATTTCAAGATGGCCGCTACACAAAACCACAACAAGAAGTCAAAGAATTTCACAGACTCCGTGTCCATGTACACATCGACCTATTTTCACTTAAAAAAACATCAGAAAATTGCACATTGCCTTGACTTTGCCCCTGTGCACATTCATTTATTTTTAATTAAATAAATCAAGAAGCTAAAATCATGTTAAAACTCTCATAGTAACCAGAAATGGGATTTCATCGCCAAAACTGAACAAAAGTTTTCGCCAATCGAAAGGGCACCCAATTGTACACTAGAGCCATTTTTTTATCGTGTCAGAGAATTTTAGGTAGTTTTTATTGAGCTTTTACCATTTTTGGATTTTTAAAGGGTGTGACTATTGACGAAAAACTAAACTTTATTGAACATTTTAAAAGTATTCATAGATATACACATGGCATTTAAAGATTTTCTAAAAGCAATTTTAACAATGAAACTCTATGTATGAAGTCTGCCACCCTTAGGGAAATTTATAAAAATGTGTCATTCTTCCTAAAGTCTGCTATGGTATTGGTGCATGGGGTTGCAGAGCAGATCAGATTAAGAAATAAATTAGATGTGTTGCAGAGAAGCTGGATACTCGCGATTACTAGATCCTTTAAGACAACTCCAACAGAAGTAGTATGTACCTTGGCTGGCGTTCCGCCCCTCTCGGTTTCTTATAAATATTATTATAAAAAGTTTTTATTTTCTAATGAAATTATGGAAGAATTTCAGATGAATGAAGTGACAATAATCAGTAAGGCCTTTTTTGCATTATAATGAAAATATTGTACATCCAAAAAATAGATTTTTAATTTTGTATGAGTGTTTAAGTTTATAGTCTGTTGAACTAAATATTTATACTGATGGTTCCGGGTTCGGGGATAGCATTGGCAGTGCACTTGTTGTTTATTTTCATGGTATCGAAATTGATAATGCCAAAATGAAACTTACAAAAACACGAATTCTGTTTATCAGTTAGAATTATATGCTTTGCTACAGGCATTTTATTGGATCGAAAAGAATCTGACTGTTAAGTATAAAATAAACATATATTCTGATCCAATGTCTGCGCTGCATTTCCTTCTGGCCCGGAATAAGCTTAAAAGGAATAGGAATAAGCTTAAAAATGTAATCAAAGATCGCCAAAAAACATTTATTCTCGTTTGAGAAACAAACACAATATAAAATTACATTGGGTAAAGGCCTATATTGGAAATTTGGGAAACGAGAGGGCGGACGCCTTAGCTAAACTTGCTGCACTTGGTGTCTTTGAGGTAAATGATGTGCAAGATCCTCGAAAGAAGACTATTATAATTATGCAAAATGACATTATTAATAATTGGACAGAAGGCTGGGGATCGTCCAGTGGAAATACTGGTCTATTGCAGAATGTAAAAATAAATGAGAGTATATAATTATATTGATTTAAACCATTTAATGTCTGGATATGGACAGTTTCCGGCCGCATAATTCACAAGTGCACATCAGTATCACCATTGAGGGAGGGGTTTCAATTTGAACCAAAGAGTTTCTATTGCTTTTGCGACGCTGAATCTTTGAAACTGTGCATATCAGAACATCGTTCGTAGTGGTTTCATTTTATAAGTTTATTTAATCTTCCTCATTTCACTTTCCCGAAACTTATCATACACTGACTTCGGAGTATTGTTCGTGGCATAATATCACTCTTTATTTCGAGCTACAACTAGCCTCGAATATTATGCATTTACCTGTGGATTAAGAGAATTCAAGTGCATAAATTTTTTATTCCGCTGACCATAAATGGAAGTGTTGCAATGTATTTTCTTATCTCAGTGCTTACATTCCTTTGATTACCAAAGTGTAAGATACAAAATATGTATTATGAATGATCTGATTATACCTATTGTTAACAATAAAAGTTATATATGAATAAATTAAATATATTCGTTGTGAATTTTGTTTGAAGAATATTTCTTGTGCAGATGATACATTTAAGAGTGCACAGTTATTAATGTGAAATTTAATACATTAAATGTGTGGGAATGCAAATGAGAAAAGTTCACTTTTAATAAAACTGTGCGTTGGCTATTATTATAAAACATCTTTTCATATGAACTGCAATAAAAAATGCTGATTTCTACTATTTACATATACAATTATGCGAAAATTTGATCTAAATTCAAACTGAACATTTTCAAACGCACGATACTTTAATTATTTTGTACAAGAAATGTGTTTAAACATTTTCAATCATCTTGCTTAAATGTGTGCCAAAGGTCAAATAAAATGATAGAAATATTACTGGAAGCTCATTGGTCCATTCTAGAAGCCACTCCTTCGGTGGCGATACAGATGTTCACATACAAAATATGCTTCCAGGGTTAGCTTGTGGGTTTTGGTTTTCAGAGTAATGATCATTGCTTGACATGTAATAGCTCTGGTGATGCTACGCATTTCTTTGAAGATTGTGTATCCACTGGGAGGGCAAGGGAGAATTTTAGAACACACTATAATAATGATTTTGAAAAGAACTACGTTAATTTGGTAGAACATGCAAGAAACATTATGAAAATTATAAATAATAATAAACAAGTTGTGGGAATTGTTTTATATGTGCTGTGAGTTTTGATGTATGTGCATTTGAATTAATTTTGTTTTCTTTTTCGTATATTATGTGTTGTTTTATTTTAAGTTTTAACATCTTTATTTTAATTATTTTCCACAGTTCTTTCTGTGTGGTATGTTGTCTTTAGGTCCAGCGATAAATTGAAATTCACTGGTCATATTTATTATTTTGTTCAGTTTCCTTTTTACTAAGTTTTTTGTTACTCTGTCCTATGGCCTGGCTTTCCAGAGGCCTTTAATTTTTAAAGTTTAATATTTTTGTTCTTCGCAATTAATTTATTTTCTGGTATCGTTTTATTGAACATGGCCGGGTCGCTGGGTGCCACCGTTTGTTGTTGGATGGGTTAGTCTCTTTAGGTGATATTGCCGGATTACTCCAGTGTTATGAAGCAATTGTCGCGGCACCAAATGTTCTGGTGGTCGCGGCACCAAATGTTCTGGTGGTCGCGGGACCAAATGTTCTGGTGGTCGCGGCACCAAATGTTCTGGTGGTCGCGGGACCAAATGTTCTAGTGTTATGGTACCAGACGTTAAATACTAACTGTTACAATTGAAACCTGAAATTAAATAATTTGCCTACAATAATATCAAAACCAAAACTTCATTGCGTTGTGTATATCGTTCCCAAAACTAACCCGAACAACCTCTAAGACCAAGCAGGAGTACTGGTGTTAGAACATTACTATCTATGGTACCAGGGTGACAACTATTTAAAATAATGCATTTAGAATTATAATATATATTGCTATTTTCAAATATGCACCGAGATGAATTAATCAAAAATTTACACCGTAAAAATTAATATTAACTTTTCATATGCAGTTATCAAACTCTGCTGGCCAGCATAAAAATACACAGGAATTTAATGAATCACCGAGCATGGTGTCTTTACCAATATTGATAGAGATTACTTAGTTCAAGAAATTTCTTAATTTACTCAGGTAAAAATTACATACATCAATTTAGCAATCCCTTAGGCAGTTAGAAAATATTACATACTCATGTAGACCCGTTGGAGAAAAATGATTACATTTATTCGTACATTCAATTACTCAATTAAAGGTAAAGTAGAATTTAATTTTTATTTGTTCCTTAATTGCAAAAGTTAAAGTTAATTCTCAACCAAAAGTAGTAACAACTTAAGTAAAAAGGTAAAATTTAGATAAGTTAACAAATTTAATATTCTCTCTTAATTCATTATATACAAATTTAAATTACAAACCAAGTTAAAGTTAAAAGTCCTAAATAGTGTAATAGTGCAACAGTTGCTTAAATAAACAGCCTGGATTTAAGATCCAGCAGAAAAACCTTGACTAAAAGTTAAATAGAATTTAATTGGAAATTAAATACACATATAATTACTCCTTACTTTAAGAATTCATTACTGGAAAATTTTTCTTCAACTAATCAAATCTCTTAAAAAATTTTTATTAGCCTTATTTCTTAGGAAACATGTTCACGGAATTTAGGTTGCAAGCTGTCCTCAATTTCAGGTGAAATTAACAATCAAAAAGGTTGAACTCACTTGAAGGGAAGAATTTTAAACTTGAATTAAGCCTTGCTAGTTTATCAGAGCAATCCTTAGCAGATGTTGAACGAGGGACTCCGGCGAGAAATCTGGACACTGGGGTCAGACAATATGAAGATGGTAAAGTGCATTCGTGCAGCAAAACAAGAGCTCCTAAAGGTTCCTCCCTTTTCCGTCTAGTCTCATCCTGACGAGTTGATGGTAGTACTCGAGTTGATGGCAGTACTCGGATCTATGTGACCGTTCAGGTAGAAGCCGAATAAAGCTGGACCCAAGCCGCATCCACTATGGCGTCAACGCATTGACCCGATGAGAAAAAAACACCATTCTCGACTCCCACACGGGGAGGGCAAAGTGCCGAGGAGTATACGTTTCAATTCATAATTTTAGATGTACATCTTTAGGACGTAAACATGTCCACTACCGGACCCCCCGGGTCAACATTTGCTCTTCCAGAGGAAGAAAAATGAAGCGTCTTCTTTCAGCTGCAAATCCAAGGCAAAAAGGGCTGAGCATGGCCTTGCATGACGATTTTAATCGTCCAGAATCCAGAATTTTCGAAAATCACCAAATTTGGTGAATTAGTATGCAAATCTCGCCAAACACAAAACAGTGCTGCGAAAACTTAGTTTTTCCTTCTTCACACCAAAAAAAATTCCACCCTCGCCACCCCCTTCGCCAACAAGGAGGGGTGAGGGAAAGAATGCAACAAACCTACCACGCCACCGGACGCAGTACATGACCTTGACGAAAAAGTGCTCGGAAACGACCCTTATAGCAGAATAAATTTTTAGACACGAAATTCAACAATTTTAGCAATTAAATGGGCATAATTCTTCAACGGGGCGACGTACAGTCATGAAAGTAGATTCATAAGAAGGGTAAATTTTTTCTCTTTACGTGGTATAAATTTCATTCATGTGAATAAAAAGGAAGTATTTTTAAATTTCAAATATTACGCAGAAAGCAACCGATTTCCCATTGTCTCCTTTTCCCGAAAGCTATTACTATCGAACGCGTAACGTAAGAATGAGAACTCGTTTAACTCGCATAAAAATAATTGATTCAATAACATAAGCAATACAATTCGTGAAGAAAAATTTAGAATAAGCATAAATTAATGCATATAACTTACTCACTCAATAATTAATTAACAAATAAACTGCAATTAACTACACATTAATCCATAATTCTAAACTAACCAAAAATCACTACATAACACCAGCTAGGTGGACTGGGGGCTCCGTCCCGATAAATCACCGCCAGCCCATTCTCAGGAATTTTATCTCAGACCGAAAGACTACTGTTTAGCGATTTTACAGCTCGATCGTAGGTGGGTGAGTTCTTTCAGAAATAAGCGATTCTTTTAATTGTATGTAAGAACTTTCTTAATACTTAAAGATTTTTCGCAGTTCTATCCATGTTTCCAAATCATTTCTTT
Source organism: Stegodyphus mimosarum (assembly GCA_000611955.2). NCBI lineage: Eukaryota > Metazoa > Arthropoda > Arachnida > Araneae > Eresidae > Stegodyphus > Stegodyphus mimosarum. Next base: position 357,877 of record KK115652.1, on the reverse strand, counting down.
GCCTTCTGAAATTTTATTTAATTTTTCTTCTAGTCATCATTGCCATAATCTTGATAATCGAGGCAAGCTTTTGTGCTTGCCTATCATTTTTAAGACAAGAAAGCCCTACTGAAAATGGCATAGGAAGTTTTATTATATTGACAGAGTACAGATATAATCCAACTGGTATGATATCCTAGTCTTTTTCTGGGAATACATGTTTTCTAAAAGATCAAAGTATTTCTTTTTCTTATTTTAAACTAAAATGAATAAAGCTAATAATGTTTTAACTAGATGCTCATTTTTTATTAAACGATTACATTAAAACTTAAAAGTATGCTAAAAACATAACACAATCTAAAGCTGAGTTAAAATAACACTTTGAATAAAGATTATTGGAGGTGGTAAGTCTGCACGAATCAGCAATGGATTGCTTAATATTCGTAAATTTTCAGGATTAGTTTCGAAGGTTTAAGCATAGAATATTCTTCAGCTGCAGAAGTCTAAAGAGCGAATATTACACTCATTCTTGGAGCCTCGTCACTTCCAATTAGCAGTTTAAAGCTCAATATTTTTACGACTAACTGATTAGTGATCGCGGAATTTTGAATACTATTTCCATTGCCTGCATGTTCTAGATACAAAACTAGTTTAAATAAAAATAAAATAAAATATTTTCTTCGTCTCTGAATGAAACTGTAGTATGTACTGCACTCAGCAGTATGGAAAAACATATCATTATTTCTAAACTAACCTTTTCTTCAAGCTAAAAAATAATACTGTTACGAATTTTGTACATACATAATTAATTTGGGTGAAGCTGTATGTGAAATTGTGGTACGTTTTGTATAATGTAACATGAAATTCCCGAAAAGCTCTGCGAGAATAACAAGAATAAAAAGGCAGGTCCATTTAACGTCGGGGGAGTGGTAAATGACTAGCGAGATATCTCCAATCTGGCCATAGTTTTGGCGACTAATTTTTGTCGCCAGATTTGGCGAAAAATCACCAAATTAAAAAAACTTGGCCACTACTTTGCGACATTTTGGTCTGGTCCCTGTGTAACTGTAATTGGTACTGTATTGAATCACTGTAATTGATACGCTTATGTAAGTGTAACCGTTCCAATATCCGGCCCTTATTAATAACTTTAAACATATATGCCTTCCAGTAATTTCGAGACATGGAATGTACTGGAAAATTCTCGGGGGCCAGCGGAAAACTACAGAAGACTGGAGACAGTATCAGTTCTCTGCTTTTAATTTAGAGCTGACTTCGGAGTCCTGAGAGGTCTCCGTGCGAGCTTCGCTCTTTAACTGCGCTTTGCATTGCGTTGTATTTAACGTTTTTAGTAGTTAAGTGGTAGCTACTGATTGTGTTTCGTGATACTGAGAGAGTGAGGGTATTCTGTACGAGTACTTCTGTGGAAAGTTCAAGGCTATAGTCGATAATAATAATGACTTTATTGACTACTGTTATTATCCACTATTTTTCCACATAAAGATGAATTTAAATGCATAAGATTTTCTGCGAGAAGCATGACACTTGGATGCTTTACACTTGAAGACTTATAATATAATGACTTATAATATAATGCTTTATAACTTAAAGGTATAATTACCTTCGATCCCTGTAAATGCACCTTATTTTCCTGATAAAAAAACATAAAAATATAATTATAGGTTTCTAAGTAAGCATAATGATATATTTATATAATATTGCATGCATAATCACAATTTTAATTAAAACAATGAAAAGTATGAAAGTCGAAATTTTCATGATTTTTAATCTAATTATGGTTTGAAATGTTCAGAACGTCCAAGGCACAATCATTTGCAGTTTTATACAGGTTTAATGTTTACACGATCGGTAAAAATTTCCTTAAATTTTTATCTGCCAGCTCATAAAAGTCATGCATGCAAGCAGTAAAATAACATTTCTTTGAAATCGTAACTGAGCAAAGAAATTACCTTCAAAACTTGTAAGCATGTTATTTTATTAAAATTAATGAATATACAAATATATATGTTAATAAGTAAACTTTTTCCCCACGTTATTTACGTAACTAAAAATTTGCATAAAACTGCATACAGAATCCATATAAATCTAATTCCTCGAATTAAAAACGAAAATCCAAAATTTTCATTTCATATAAAAAATTTCGTTGGCAAACAATATAACGTAGGCGTTCTCAGCTAGAGGAGAATTACCCCCTAGGAAGAATTTCATATTTTAAGGAGGAATGCTGAAAGCCTTTTATCTAGATGTTAAATATTTAGTTTTAATTTACGAATATATAAAAAACAATTTTTATTAGTTCAAAGGGGCTTTGTCCCTGAAGGACTATTGTTTTCGTTTTGTGATTCTGCTTTGATTCACTATGAACGGCTGTATCACTTTTCAAATTGTTGCCACCAAATGTTATCTCCCTGTATTATATTTAAAGAAATTAAATGATTAAGAATCTGTATATATATATATATATATATATATATATATATATATATTTCTTACTTGGAGCCATCCAGTTTTAAATAACGTACGTATCCACCCGAATATGCGCATCTGAAAGCCCAAATTTGGAATTTGTTTTATTATCTATTTCATATTTTGTAAAACTTTAACGAATTTTTGATGCACAAACTCAACGATTTAAAAGCCAGCAATACCAACGTTGTACAGAAAAACATTTTTATCTCCAGCGCGTGAGAGCGTGTACCGAAATTTCTAAAGATATGCTCAATTTAAAATTATTTTGCGATATTGCTGTTGAACTGAATTTTATGGCTAAGTGCGAAGAACATGATATTTAGTAAATAAATGTAACACACAAAACGTTAAAAAAACGCCCCTTGGGACGTAATTTAAAATCTGAAACCTTTCAGATTTTTTTTCGAGTTTTGTATTTATGAACATTTTATATTTTATGAACGCTTTATGTTTTATATTTATGAACTTTTATTGCTTGATTTATGAAACACGTTAAAAACATTTCTAAATCTAAATAAATGAATTGTATGAGTAGGCCACATGGGACAGGCGCCAGGACACAGTCCGATCCTGTGTGTAATATAAGGAAAAAAATTATCACAATTAACAATTATGGGTAGTGTTTCAAAGGTGGTAATTCAAAGTACTATAACACTCTACATACAGAAAAAAACCTTAAGTCAATTATTGTTTCGGAAAGGAGGGGGAGAGGATGATCTTTTAGCAATGGCGAAAAGTTTGCATGCGGCAAAAAGATTGAGAAGCTCTTATATAGGGTAACACTAGAAATTAATTAATCGCAATACCCTTATCTGATAATTAAAAATATTACAGCGCAAGAGGTTTATAGGGAAAAATTGAAATAAAGCCTCTAAGGCATCATTGTTCGGTAAAAGCAAATGTAAACAAACCATCTGTCTCATTAAATGGCAAAAACCTCTGCAATTTTTACCATAACTTTGTTTCTGCTGCGAAGTTTTACGCGTGATTTATTTTGAAATACCCGTATGAGACTTGTTTATAGAAAATGGCGCGCATGTTTGTAAAAAAGTACTAAAAATTCAATTTCTTTTGTTTATTTGAAGGATTTGAGTCCATAAAAAGAAGCAAAATTATAAGTGAAATTAGCTAATTGTCTATTTTGTAAATTTAGAAACATATGGAATTGTGAATTTTTTCCTTGTTTTAGTAAAAGGTTGAGATAAAATCTCAAACACTTTTTTAAAATAACAGCCTCGAAGTCATTGAACTGTGATTCTTTGACGAGCAAGTAATCCTTTCTAGGAAGTCGAGATATCATGTCTTGTAGTATATAGATCTAAACATGTCTCCAAAGAGAATAGTTGTGTAATCTGAGGAGCAACAGACCTCATCCCAGAATAATACCCGGATGTTTTCTTTTATCCCATAGGATCCTAGAGGTAATACGCGGAACTCTGAAAGTAGAAGATTAAAAAAGTATAACATATTTTGTTTTGTTTTGCTTTTAGGAAAAATGATAACCATGCTTCGAAAACTAGCTCCTTTAATACAAAAAACTATTGCGATTATTTAATTTATTTGTAGAATGAACTAAGTTTTATTATTAGGAAACTGGATTTCTTGCATTTCACTGTAAATCAATATAATTTGAACAAACGTCTGTGATTGCATCGCTTTACTCCAAAAAGTGGCTTCGCTGCTATATTTTCTCCCAATGAGCGGCACATAAGGTGAAACAATTGAGCGCGAAATAAAGATATTTCATATTTCATTATGTAAATAACTATTTTAAATGGGATCACAGTGAAGAAAACATTTGGCTAATTATACAGTCTTTTGCAAAAAAAATCGAAGCACCATGAAGAAAGTGGTTGTTTCTGATGAAACTGAATATGTGTATAGCTCATACAGAAATAATAAAATGATTAAATAATCAAGGTCATAGTACCTGTTTACGGCTCACAATCACGCCTTGAGTGTTCAAATTAGTTGTTGGTCTAATCACCCCTGGCAACGTAGCAAGCTTGAATTCGTCGAGGCAAGGAGTAGTAGATGTTCCTAATTAGAGAATTTGACAGCGTACCATGTCCCAGACACGCTCGATTGGTGAAAGGTCTGTTGGCCTTGCTGGCCAAGGAAGAGTATCAACCGCACGGAGACAGTCCAGAGATATGCAAGTGGTATATGGCCTGGCATTTTCTTCTTGGAAAATGGCCTCAGGATGACATGCCATGAAAAGTAACGCAACCGGCCGCAGGATAGTATCAACATATCTTTGAGCTGTTGAAAATGTACCGAGGATGACTAAAGATGACCTGCTGTCATAAGAACTAGAGCCCCACACCATCATACCAGGTGTTATGGCTATATGCCTTTGTAAAATGAAGGCTGATTGGGACCGCTGGCCTTGCCTCTCCAGACACGAACACGGTGGTCATCTGCTTCAAGAGTGAAGCGGGATTCATCGCTGAACACTGTACGACGCCAGTCTGTTGGCAGCCATGATGATCGGCTGCGACACCACTTCAGACGACTCCGCCGGTGTTGTGGGGTCAAAGGCAAACGTCTTAAAGGCCTGTGGAAGCTTAACCCCGCCTCTGACAAGCGCCTTGAGATGGTGGACGGTACCACGGGAGGTATAGACGTGGTTGTAATGCGCTGAATAGTCGAAATGATACCGTTGGGGCGGTTCCGGCCTGCGAACAATCATCCTATCTTGCCTCGCATTTGTGCTCCTTGGCCTTCCAGAGCATTCATTTCGTCGGCAATTTCCTTGCAGCAACCACTGCTGCCAACATCTTTGCACAACAGTGTGTGAGCGCTGCAGGTGGCGACTTGTTGCTCGGTATGACCACTCAGCTTCACGCAACAGTACAATGCGACCAGGTTCGAAGCCGCTTAGTTGTCTGTAAGGTCTTCGATATCGTCGTAATGCCATCTTTAGTTGCTTCTTCACGAAATTACAATGGCAGCAACAACAACAAAAAAAAAGATAAATTTTTCGCCTCTATTACTGGTTTTATATTTTGCGAATTGCGCAGTAGAAATAACCGCATAGAAATGACCGCAATTACTGATCACTTGCCTTTAAACTTTGATCATTTGGATGTTCGATCCCGATGTTTTTGCATACCGAATTTCGTCACGATCGCAAAAGTCCATCTTGGTGCTTCGATTTTTTTTGCAAAAGACAGTATATATCTTTGAAGATTTATGAGTCACAAGCTTTTAGGCATGACCCATCTATTGACTAAATATGAAAACTGATAGCAATTTTGGGCTAGTTTCATGTAACTTTCCTCTTCGACAGTTACTTATTTTTCTAAGCATTTTGCGCTGTGCTCGAGCCTGATACGACGATGTAACTATAGGCAGCTCCCGATTACGAACAATGGTTATGTTAATTTAGCAGCTATCTTTGGTTTATGGATATGATATTAATAAAATGGTGCATTTGTTCTGTGGAGTATAAACTGTTTTAGAAAAGGAAGTGAATGATAAAGGAGAAAAATTAGGTAAGCAAACTTAATTGAATGGTTATTTTATAAGTTTGCTAGAGGATGATTCCACCAGTGACCGAGCGGTAAAATTGCTGAATGCTGCTAATTCTGACCTAGGTTTGATTCCAGGCATAACCAAAATAGCTGCCGCCGTCGTTGCTTGTTTATCGAAAGAAATGCCGTTGATAAGACAAGACTAAGAACACCGCCATTGCTATGCTTGTAAATGTTGAAATTAGGTGCAAATTTCTGCCCATGTAAAGACTGCAACTTCAAGTAGGTGTATTGGAAGTGCAAACAGTTAATATAGTGTAAGTTTCAGAAAACTTCTGATTCAAGAAGACTTAATTTTGTTTCCTATTATTCCAAATTAAATTTACTAATAATAAAGTTAACTTTTAAGTCTGCGTTGTATATTATAACCGCAAGGCCATAATTCACCAACACATAGAGGTAAGTCTTTAAGGGGGAGCTGGTAGTTAATGTGATAGTTAAGACAATCTTAGACTATATCAGTGATTCTCAACTATCATTCTTAAAATGTGCCGCCAATTTGGATGCAGACAATAAAAATTATATTTTATATGTACACCTTGTACGGAAAAAAAGGCGACAGTTCTAAATCTCCCGTTATATTGGACCGATTGATGAAATTTAACTCGCATTTTTCAAATTTCGAAAGTTCGACTTGGTATATATGTTAGATTTGCATTTAGCATTTTTCTAACGTAGGTATTTTGGCACAAAATCGAACTATTTCTGAAATGACGTAGCTATTTTTTCCATATTGGATTCTACGACTCAAATTATGTCAAAAGGCCACACGTAGTACGTACACGTAGCTGTTTAAAAACTTAGCTCTCAAAATATTAGCTCTTCAATGTTAATTGAATATGTTATATATTTAAAATTATTGGATTCCTTCTTTCACAGTTCTAAATTTACGTTCAATTGAAATAAAATCCGAAGCTATTTTTGATTTGCTTTTAAAATCTGTATTTTTTAGTAATTTTTATAAATTTTTCGGAAACCATTTTGAATAATAAGTCATAAAATTTTTGCCATCATCTTAAAGTAGATGTAGCTCTAGCCAAACTTGCAAAAATTCATAAATTTTATTTAAAATTTCCGAAGATATAAATAAAATTATATATTGGCGCGTTTTGAAATTTAGTATATTTGTAAGCAAATAAAACGCAAAATATGGTGTACCCACTTTGTTAAAATTATTTGAAGGAATGAACGACGCACCTTTTATTCCGCTCGTGCACTGTGAAAGGGAAAGCAAAATTGGTTACCATAAATTAAGAATTCCGCGAAGTGAATTATTCTCGCCGCAAACTGAAAAATGCGCCAAGACAAATTTTTTAAATTCTCAGTTATGTTTCTCATCTAATTTTACAAAATTTACTCGATATATTTCTCATCAAATGTTACAAAATTTGTAGAGTTTTTGAAATACAAATTTTACAAAATATCAAGCGTCGAATCGAAATATGAAACAAAACTAGTTATGCCATACGAAGAATAGTCCGATTTCGTGTTCAAATACCTATGTTGAACACAATACCTAGAACAGTGCTATATATAAATCTTATATTTTAAGTCGCACTTTCGAGACATGAAAGTTAAATTTTGTCAATCGGCCCATTAGAATGGGATATATAGAGCTGTGTGTTTTTTTTTTTTTTTTTTTTTTTTTTTTTTTTGTGCAAGATGTACTTATATACAATGCGACTGTTCTCGTGCAATATGAAAAAAAGAGTGAGCTGGGTGTATAATTTTCCCACACTTTAGCATCGCGCAATGCCACTGTGAATTTCCTACAAATACATAAGCCACTCAAAAACAGAGTAGCCCTTAAAATAGAGAAAATCTCAAGACACTGCGTAAGGCAGAAACAACCGTGAATAATACTATGTTTTGTAAAATTCAACTTTGCCACTTTGAAGTTTTCCCCGCTTTGATGGTTTATAATTCCATTTGGTTCATGTCTGTGGTCGGAAACCACCATAGCGATACACTCACTCACTCACCCACCCATACATAAGTGATGTATAACAAGCAATTCAATCGGTTCTAACTTCCTTGTGGCAACTGGCTGAACAGCTCCAACGCATCACGCACTATCCTTGGACTGTTCAATATTTTAATCAAAACACACAGATCTGTTAATCCCGAACGTGTCCAGTGGAAACCAAAATCGCAAATTTGAATTGCTCATGACTGTTACAGTTCTGGATTTAGCCCAAATGTAGCCGTACCAATCGTGTCAGCGAACACTATCTATGAAGAAGAAACTCCGGAATGCATACGTATAGTATAAACGAGTATATGTAAATAAGTGAGAGAGATATATATCCCCTTCTCCTTTCTTCCTGTTTCCAGTGTTAAAGTTCGTTAACTCGACCGGTATACTAGTTTAATCTGCTACTACGCCAGCTTGATGTGTACGGAGGTTGCAATGTACGTTCAACTTCTGATATGCAATGCCATGATATCTTGCAGTAAAACTTAATTAAACGGATTTAAGGATTTAAAGGTAATATGTCGCTTTTAATAATTCATTACCAAAATTATTTGAGTTTTAACCCTTAGAAAACCGAAGTCTTCGCTAACATATATGCTTAAAATACCGAAATGTCCGTCCTCGTCCATTACCCGTCCCATCCGTTTCCTCCCCTCACCATGCATTAACGCACAAAGTGGTGAAGGTTTCAAATAACATTCTTTCTACTTCCTAAGAAAGAAGCTTCATTAAGCATTTTAGGACAAGCTGTCTGTAATAAACTAATAAAATGCATTTGTGAACACTGCAACTGCTACTGTACACTTTAGGGGGAGGGAACAAAACATCGCAACCTTGACCGCTTCGGGTGGTTGTTGCCATTTGAATGAAAGGTCGTCTCGGGCGTTTTGACCTAGAGTTAAAAGAACGTCGTAAAATGTATAAATGGATTAAAAAAGTAAGTGACGATAATGATGATGCTAGCGATCAAACTTACAAGCCCGAGCCTAGTAAACTTTAAATAAACATTTCGTTTGCTTTGTAATAAATTTTACTATTGGACATTATTATCGTATGTTATTTTTACAAACCTTATCACAGGTACATCAGTCATTTAACCAAGCAAATTTCTTTTAAATTTATCTTACTGTTAGTGTGCCGAAATTTTTTTGAATTATTTGCACCGTAACGAAAAAAATTTGAGAATCTTTGTATTTTATCATTACTTTATCCATGTTAACTATACCTTATTCTACGCAATTTTTGGATCAGAGTACGTCACCAGTGGTCGAGTCGTTAAGACCACTGAATTCTTGGGGTTCAACCCGAGTTCGATCCCAGCGCTGGCTGCGTGGCTGGTTTTTGCCCACGTATATCGAACCAAATTCCATAAATAAATCCTTCATGAAGTTGGCCCTTTCACTAATCAGATAGCCCCCGTGCGCTTTGCGATAATCAAATAACCTAATTTAAATAACCTCATCAATCAAACTTTATTTACTCGGAAAAAAATAGATCCCCTTATAAATGTTGAGAAAGAAAAATGTAGAAGAGCGTTTGATGACAGCATGGTTTTGATTTGAATCCATTTGTTTCCGCTTAAAATGAAAGGTAAGCTACTTAAAAGTATAATTTTTTACATTATAATAGACCAGGCATGGTCAAATTTCATGTCAGTAAGAGCCCCCTGGTGGTATTTAGGAAAGTTCGAGATCCGCAATAAGATTGTTCACAAGTCCGTATGTATATCATTTTAAAAGTAGTGAAACAGGTTTCAAGTTGACGGAAACGTCTCTGATAATTTCGTAAAATGAGATGAAATAAATTAATTACTTTCTTTTGTATGCTGGGTAATTTTAGTTCATCATACTTCATACATACATTTTTTTTGCATAAGAGATGCACCAGTCGCCTACGAGAGCTGCGATATGGCCAGCCTTGTTATAGACAGAGACTGCAAAAGAATTAGTAATGCATTATTACCTACTTATTTTCAAGTATACCAGTAGTCAGTAAGTATAGTTGATTCTGAACTGAAATTGCTCACCATTTGGAATTAACGGATTGGAATTAACGGAGGGTATGCAATTTATATACAACGTAATTACCAGTGTAGTTTATTTAGTACTTAAACAATGTAATTATCCTATAAAGTATGATAATTAAACCTTTTTGATGCTGGTTCCATATCGTTGGGCCTAAGAGGGAATCCCGGAGAAGGCATTATTTATAAGTACAGTGTTTCTGCGATATGGGGCATTTTAAACGCTGCCGAGCTAAAACTCTCCTCAGATAGTTTGGTGTACGGAAACAAAGGGAAGAGACCTTCTGAATCGCTGTTCTGCATCAAAATTTCAAAGGACATTACTGTTTGTGTAGTGTGACTGCACTTGTGCTACCAACGCTGAAATTCTGGTATCCAGTTTAGCTCTTCTTCTCCTGTCATGCTTACGGAAAAGGATACGTTCATTAAGGACTTTCAGTATGTACTTCACACGTGAGGGAACTCGCAGGCCTTTATCCCATTCAGCTGCCAATAGCACAGCCTAAACTCCAGATGTCAAAGTTTTGTGCTTTCCTTTCGGCATCCAACAATGCAGCATACACCCCGTATAATGTTATAATGGGAACAATATTTTACATAAGTTATACAATAAAAATGACTACGTGCTTTATTTTCAGGTGTAATTTACAGATTAATAAATACACATTTTATTAATTCATATAAATAAAAATACATATTTTTTAAGGTACAGCACTGTTACGTTTTTCTCTTCAAGAGTTCGTGGATTTGGCGTGAATAACGACGACACTTGATGAAGTATCGAAACACACATTATTGGCTAGTATGTTTCAAGACAGCTCCAAAATCACGCTAAAAGTCGTCGAAGAACACGCTGAGACAATCAGAGACACAGCCTTCAGGCTATCAGGCTATAAAGGTGAAGACGGCTTCACGGCAAAGCACCAGTGTACAGTTCCCGACTCTGTTCGGTCGTTCTCAGAACTCCACGTACTCTCGAGACTCTCCACGCTAAAATTCCCGATGCACTCGATGATACACTAGAGTACAGCTCTCAACTCGGTTCAGTCGCTCCCGGAGCTCAACACACTCTAAGATAAAACTCGACGATGCACTGCCTCGCGATACACTAAGAGACTCGCTCGATGCACTCGACGACCAACTCGGCGCTAGACCACGCACTGACTCTTAACTAACTCCGCAGTGGCCCAACTAACTTTCTCTCCGCGTACCAGCAGTGTTTATATAGCTTTTGGCTTGTGTTCGAGAACGTTCTGGGCTAAACCAGGTAGAATTCGTTCTAGAAAGTTCTCCATGCGTCTATAGCAATTTGCCAATTTTGTCGCCAAATGGGCTATTTCTCGCCAAGTGTGGCAACCCTACCTTCCTTTGCCATTTTCTGGCAATCCTAAACCTGCTTAGCGGAGAAGCTATTTTACCGCACCTGGATATTTCGTAACAGTACTTTATAAAAGTAATTTGTGTTCTGGTGTGGTAAGGTTTAGCAAACATTAAATTTAACTTCATATGGTCTCCGCGTATTCCAAAATCTAATTAGTAAAATGTTCATTACGATTTAATTTCTAACCACAAAAGGTACTAACTACTTGTACTCACAAAATTCTCACAGATATGGGTAAGCGATGTTTTCTTGATATCAGCTTCGATTTCGATAACTAACTTTTTAATTAACGAAGAATATTAATCACCGAAACAAGGAATTCGGTTCTCTGAAATTGGTTAAAACGTACACTCGTGCTAAAAAAGTAAGCAACAAACGCTAAAAGTACAAACGTAAAAGAGGAATTAAAACATACAATTTATATATATCAGGTAGAGGTAACCAAAATTAACATAAAAGGGAGTCCCGCAGTTACACCACAACGCCTTAAAAAGGGGCATGTCGGATGCATATTCACAAAGCCTGCAAACCTTTTCTTCTATGGTTTGATCCGATTGGTTAAACAATAAACGTAGGGTTGCATAATCTTGTGCTTGGAAACTTCTACTGCATCGCCTTTCTTATTTGTTTGTGAGCGTGATATGCAAAAAGGATACAAATTCTATGTGCGCTATGAGTATATTTTAAGGTCTGTGCCAAAAATGAAGTATTTATTAATATACATTCAGTATTACTACGTACATTTCAGAATATATAATCGCACTGAAAGCTACCCAAAATACGCTGAGACTGAATTTTATTCCAGTTTTTTTTTTAAATATTCTTTTACTTGCATAAATCAATGCGCTATGGAAATTTACACAACAGACTCTTTGTAACAGAAATGGCAAAAAGGTGCAATTAAACTACTGTAATAGTTTATTATTTAGCAAATACTTATATTTATTATTCTTGATATTGGAGTGGCAACACCATATTCGTATCGCGCAAACGCTGCTGAGCAATGTCAGAACATGTTTGGAATGGTTGTTCTGAAAGTTTTACCAGTAGTAGATGAATGAAAAATTCATAGAGGAAGAAACTGTAATCGTAAGCTGGAATGTGAAACTGTAACAAATAGAATTCTGCTTAGATTATCTATCTTCGTGAATTGAGAATAAAATTTATGTTTTATTAAGAAGCTCATCTGTTATTTCGATAAAAACTGCAAAATACGTTACACTATTAATAAGATCAGTAGGTTGTTTAGAATGTATTCCACACAATTCACCTTAGCTTTCATTCGTAAAATAAAAATTTGCCTAAAACGCTGTTTCTCCTCTCTGTACTGAAAACCTACAAGGTGTGTTTGACGTTCATTACAAGGCCTACAAGAAGGTAACTCGCCATTCTGAAACTGACGTCAAGGAGACGTTTCATCCAATGACAGCAAACCGTAGAAGTAAAGGTCTCTAGGCTTTGTGAATTATGCGTGCCGGATATACGCGTCAGTTTGCAAGCAGCCATAGTTCCGTGCAATACAAGATAGCCAAAGCGGAAAACATTAGCTGAAGCCATTATTTGCAAGTTGAAATGAGATGGAGGGCTGTCCGAATGTTGCAAAACAATCCGCTGTTGCCTAAGAGCTGAATGTGTATAATAGAGTCATCAGTAAGATGTGGAATCGTTACCAAAGTAGAATCGTTCACTTTTACAGGGATCGAAATTCCTGTAAAAGACGTGGCCCACCAGCGGCCGAGCGGTAAAGACGCTGAACACTGGTAGTTCGGTCCGAGGTTCGAATCCCGCGAACGGGCTGGCTGCATGGGCGTTTTCGTGGTTTTCCCCATGTGTAACGTGTATACGAGCCAGTTTCCCTTAGAAAGTCCTCCACGAAGGCATCCCTCCCTTTAGGCAGATAGCCCTCGTGTGCTTTGCCATAAATTGAATAACCTAACCTGTAAAAGACGTAGGTCCAAACGCTGGAGGATTGCTACAACCGAAGATGATCGCTTCGATTTCTGTTGCTATGTGCAAGACGCTGTAGATCACTAACAGCACGACAGCTTGTGTCGCATCTCTGTGTTGCTGAAGGATGGCTCATAACGCGCCAAACTGTGTCGCGTCGACTGCATAAAGGTGGACTGTATTCTCGACGACCGGCGATTTGTATTGCTTTGTCCCCATGGTATATCAGAGAGCGTCCGAATTCAGCCTGGGGAACAATACACTTGGACACCAGAGTTTGGGGTCACTCTTTACTAATGAACCTCGATTTAACATTCAGAAAAATTCTGGAAGGACAATGATAAGGTGAGAGCCATACTATCGAGCGCCAAAAGTTATCGAAAGAGACCATTATAGAGGAGGAGGCTTATTTGTATGGGCTGAGACCATACAAGGTATGGTTACTTATATGGGCTGGGACCATGCTTGACAACTGCGGCACGGACCTACCAGGACCTCCTGGTGGTTCCGTTACAACATTCCGTTGTCTCGACGACATTCTACACCCTCTTGTGCGTGCTTTTTGGCCGTAATGAGTATGGACGATAACGCTCGCCCACATGGAGTGGTGCGGAGTTATCTGGAGAGTGAAACCATTCCGCGTCTGCCGTGGCCTGATAGGTCACAGGATTTGAATCCCATACAGCATGTGTGGGTCATGTTGGGACGACGGATTGCAAGTCTGTATATGCCGCCAGGCCCATTTATGAGGTCAGACATGCATTACTACGAGAATGGGCGCTACTGCCACAACAAGCGGTCGAAGGCACTATTGCCAGCTTGCCTCGCCGTTGTCAAGCATGCATTTCAGCTAGAGGGTATCATACCCATTATTGGCAAGATGTTTACATTGCACATTTCTTCGACCCATTAGGTGTTTTGCGATGTGATGTTCGTAATACATGTGTTTTTGTGTGTCTCTGCTTTATTGGTTCCTATGTGTAACAATGCAAAACCAACCTGTTGGATCAATTTCAAGCATATCCATTAAACAGTTCCATATTTTGACTTTGTTGCTTATTTTTTTTAGCAGAAGTGGATTAAATTATCAGTAGGTAATACGCATTAAAGTGAGCAAATTTGCTTTCGGTTATCTCTGCAAACCTTGCGCCGTAAAGTATGAACCCTTTTTACATTTACCCAGCTAAAAAATATTTTAACATGATGGCCTTGAAACCACATGAAGTATTAATTTTTTTTTAATACTGCAACTACGATTAATGAAACTGCTTTCATAAAATTACCTCTATTTATTTAAAAAGCTTTTTAATTGAAAGTCCAAATTATGATCAATATTTAAGGATATAACTTTTTGGACATCCGTGTATATATCATTCAATGTTTTCCTCGGTTTCTCTTAATCGTGGTAGTTATTCAAATATATTGCCACACAGGTGTCGCAGCACTACTTTTCACTTGTGTATAAGATTTTGATGTCATGTTTAAATCATATAACTTTCTAAAATTTGATTTTTATATAAATCTTTCAAATAACTTAGACAACGGACTGTATTTAATAAAAGCTTCTTTTTTTTAAATTTAAAACTTTAACCAAAAATTTGAATTCGATCTTTTTTCTCAAAATTAATTATTTTCAAATAAGCTTCTAACTTACTTAGTTTTACTTAAGTTAACTTACTTAGTTACTTAGCTAATTAACTAAGTAATTATTTTCAAATAAGCTTCAAGAAAAAGTGAGTTTATTTATGTTTACATAATTTTATACATATATTATTTTTCACACAGTTTACACTTTTGTTTCCCAACTTAAAACGGTGATATTTTTTGAAGCTGAAATTTGAAAGAACTGAATCGTTTCTGTTAGAAATAACTGATCGTTTAACTAAAATAACTGCCGCACATCGAGAACCGAACTTCAGAGTGTGCCTAGGAAAAAGGAAACTTATATATTTGGAACAAACCCTCATAGCCTGAGGGGAGTGAATTGCAGCGGATAGATTAAACTTCGACTTCCTCTACATACACACACACACACACACACTCACCCCTCTCTGGAAAACACCCGCGTTGTCGTCTGTCGGTGACTTTATTACGAGGGGGCGAAGAGTATAAAAGAGTCGAGATCAAAACAGCGCCGCGATTTGAAATCCTTACCTCAAACAAAAGAAGTTGAACGATTCAAGCCACTTATGGAAAAAGGGGTCGTATACTTACTGAAATCAAATAATCGTAGCCCTTCAGTTTTAAAATTTAGTATTTATTTTAAAATTATATATTTAACAGAGTTTGCTGTGTCGAACAAACTTTTGATGAGTAATTAATAAATTTAACACTTTATGGGGGGCTTGTCATTATTTTTTTTTGTTGAAGGAAAGAAAGAATGCGTGTATATAGGCTTCGACTGATAATCATTCCCAAAACGCAGGGTTTAAATTCAGACGGAGTGCATGTAACCTGTAATGAAGGGCCGGGGTATGCCCCCGGCCCTTCATTACACACCCTTTTCATTTTAATGAAACTGAAGCACCATAGCAGCTGGTATTCTGTTACTAGGCTTGTGAAATATATTTTAGATGATGCACTTTTATGTTAATTCTTTTCTGTGCCTTCTGTTTCTTTTATGAATCTTCATCCAAACACAAATTAGTTTAAGATTAAATAGCTATCGAAAAGCTGTAATTTAGACAGAGTGCTGTGGCAACCACCGGTACAGATGTTTAGCGTAATAGGAAGAACCGCCCACCTTGTCGATCTGTAAATGATCTAGTGAATTTTGCATCTGTCTGAGCATAGGCTTAGAAGCCCCCATTGTCGCAATCTAGTTAACAGGTAAAATTTAGATTTTATGTTTTTCTGCTATAGATATCTGAATTCCCCAAATCCTGAAAGTGCTGGTGGTTTAAATTTTTTAACAGACGCATTTTTATCAAATCTTTTATAGTCTGTCAAAGATCAATTAAAAGATTCGAATTTGAATCTTTTCATTGCTAGCCAGATGTGCTTCCAATTACATTATAAAGACACGCGTAAGAAAGGAGAAAATTCCTTACTGGGTGGCATGTAAATACGAAGTAGTTAGACCATTTTTCTAATCTTATTATCCCTTGAGGTTAGTTTTCCAGTCTTTTTGTTTGAACATTTTACCAAAATTGTACTTGTTCTTAGGTCTAAAGAGTGTAGCCGTAACTGAATAACTGTCATCTGCGCCCGCACAGATCTGGGCAATATAGATTGCTCTTTTCATTTAAAATAAATTAGTTTCGCAATTATGTTTGTCAGATCTCCTTTTACCTCTGTCGAATCTCGGCAAAATAAATCGAAAATCAATCTATTTTGCAGATATCTGCTTATTCGGACCCTAAAAGCCTTAACCTAAATAGGTCACTAATTAAAAAAAAAAAAAAGAAAGAAAGAAGAAAGAAAAACAGAAATGGTAAAATGAATCAATAAAAATTTTTATTTTCTGATGTGCTGAAAGCTTTTTTCTGTTGCCATTCTGTTAGTTTTTCATACTAAAAAAGAGCCTTGAAAATAGTTTTGAGCTCACTGTGCAGCTTTCGTGAGAGATCAAAACTTCTGATAATATTTAGCATTTTCTGTAATTGATATTCATGATATCGAATAAAGATGACTCGTCTCTGTTGATATACAGAAAAAGCTTATATCAACTAATGAACGATTTCAAAAAACTCATTATTTCGAAGCAATAATTTATGAGAATATTTATATTAAAAGATGTAGTAACGAGAATGAATATGAAAACTGATTAAATGAAAAAGAACTTAAGAATTTTCCGATATGAAAGTTTTTAAAAATTCATTTACTGTACATTCATATGAACATAGTTATGAAATACGCTTTTATAAAATTCCCTTAAATAAAAACGTATGGCTTGATAGGGAATTATTTTCCTGAATCTGCTGCTTATGTTAGAGCATACTTTGTAGTGACTATCAGATATTCTAGAGCAGGAAACATCAGAAATCAACCATGTTCTCTTTTCGATTCGAACTATGAAACTTTCAGTTGCCAGTCGGACAGGCTAACATCATGACAGAATGCACGGAAGAATGCGAAAATTCATTACATTCTCACCCATTTCAAGAGAGAGATACGAGACCCAGTATCTCTCTCTTGATTATTTCTCTTGACCAAATTTCAGGTTCATTATTGTCTACCACATTTTAGTTCGGACGTCTCTGTTGTGACTATGGCATTTTTCGTAGCAGGAAGTATGAAAATTCAACTTGCTTTCGCTGAAATTCGAACCACAGACCTTCTAATTGTTAGTTAAATGTACTAACATACACCATGAGAGAACAAACGGGTGAATGCGATAATTCCTCATAGTTTGAGCTTATTTAAAAAAAATAATGAGTATGTCAAGTTTCGGAAGGACTCCACAAAATTTCCAAAAAAGGCATTTGTAAATTGATTAGAAGCTAATGTCAAATTCTGGATTTGTATCATAGAATGAGTATGTCATATGTGATTTTAAATGGTACTATACGAATACTGGTGAAATATATTTACTTTGTTGAGTATAATATGAAGGTGGCTTTGATTTTGCAAAATAGGCATATTGTATTTCTTAATACACTAGTTATTCAGCGGTTTAAATGCGTGTTTCGAATCTGTAAATTACTTTTTATACATTGCTGATTGCCATTTTACGAAATTCTAGGTTAATCATAATTAAAGTTAAATAAAGGTCTTGCATAAAAGAACGATGAGATTTCCAAATTTAACGCAAAAGTTATTTCTCAGCTTAGGAAGCACTGCATGCACTATCAGCAACAATAACTGTCCACGTTTTTCATACCTTTATTTCAGTATTTCAAAGTATGTACTCTGAATCATTCGAAACACATCCATGTGTAAACAAGCTCATCCCAGTCTCAGCGTACCGTGTTCTCTATAATCTCTCCTGGATGGCGTGGCCAGAAGAATTGCTTTACGTGAAGCAGGTCCGGTCCAGAAGTATAAAAGATAATAATAAATATCTGGATTATTTTAAGAAGCATTTGGAGAACGACGCGGTCAAAAAGAGATGATCGTTGCCTCTACATTGCGCAGATCTAGTCCAGCGCTGTGGATGGGTAGGTTAAGTGCGCGCTTGTTCGTAATGGATTGAATCCATACAGAACAAATGAAAGCCTAATGAAATTTATATTAAAAATACTGTACAAGTACCGTTGTACTGAGAAGAGTACTCCGTCGTACTCTTCTCAGTACGACGGAGCACAATCAGCAGTTGCCACTCCAAACTACTAAAGACTTTGAACACGTCGTTGTTGATGGATGAAAGCGAGCTCTTTCCTTCTGCAAACTGTCACAACTGGTGTCTAATTGGATCAACAGCGAGCTTTAGCATCCATCCAGTAGTCAGTTTACAATTGTAGTTGCTTTGAAGAAGAAAATAGGCCGTTTTTCATATGATACTTGATAGAAAGCTTTTATGTTTTGGCAGTTAACCAGTCGTGTGTTCTTTAAATTGTGTACAAATTCATGTTTCGATATAATGGCAGATATGTTCATCTCAGAACAAAGAATTGGCCCACCAGAATTAGAGTGGTAAAACCGCTGAACCATTGGTAGTTCCGAGCAGTGTTCGATTCCAGGCAAACGGGCTGGCTGCATGGGCATGTTCGTGTTTTTCCCGATGTGTAACGTGTATACGAACCAGTTAACATGGAACATCCCCACGAAGTCATCCCTCCTCTTTGGCAGATAGTCCTAGTGTGTTTTGTCATAATCAACTAAACCAAACCTAAGCACACAGCAAGCTTTCTCCTGCTGTCACACCTTCTTGGAGACTGCCCAGTTCTCTCTCGCTAGATATGAGAATAAAATTATTGGAGGTGCTTGAAGAACTTCAACAGCTGCTGCTCTTGATGGTGTGTTATGTTAAGTTAGAAATAAAGTTGTCATTACCTTCTAGAACTAAACCCACCAGCGGCCAAGTGTGGATGTCATTAAACACTGGTAATTCAGAACTGGTTTCGAATAACGGCGAACGGGCTGGCTGTGTGAGTGTTTTCATGGTTTTCTTCTTGTGTAACATGATGTATACGGCCAGTTTACCTTAGAAAATCCCCTACGAAGTCATCCCTCCATTTAGGCTAATAGACTTTGCCTGTTTTATGTATTCAAATAAGTTAAACAGCCTGGAACTGCTTCATTTTCTTGTGCATGCTCTGCGCATAACGGTTTTTACGAGTAGTTTCACAAATTTAATTATTTAATTATCACCGGCATCATTTTTACACTTATCCCATTTTTCCTTACGCTAAAGAAATCATGTCCAGCACATAGACTTGAGAGAATCCTGATGTGCATCATGAACTACAGGCGAAAAAGCGGTGTGCGAATACGATGTTTAATTTGAAAACAAAAATTATTGATTGAATTTTACAGAATACAGAAAGTCGTTTTAATAATCCGAATGATGATTTTCGGCGTATTGTGGCAGTCTAACGTAATAAGAACTATTAATTTCTTCAACAACGTTAAAACTCCGAGACTGAGGTAATTCTTGCAAGCTCTTGTCGTTTCGTGGACTACCTTTAGAACAGATTTTAGTTTTACAAATCAATACTTGCATTTCAATATACACTGGTGAAATAAATTAAGAGAAGTTTCATATTTGGTCCACGATCTCTAGAACTACTGGACAGATTTTAATAAAATTTGGTCTGAACATAGGTTGATATAATACAAACAAAATAAATATTCAACAGTTATAATAGACACACATGTTCGTCTGTAACACTCATGGGAGTCTGAAAGTTTGAAACAGCGGTTGCAGAAGACACAAAAGAAATGGGTTAATAGGAGGTATGCAACGCTGTTTTCAGTTCCTAGATTGTTCTCGAAGGGGGGTTACGAGTTGCATTTGCCCTTCCCAGAGCGTCCCAGACATACTCTATAGGGTTGAAGTCTGGAGATCTGGCTGGTCAATCCATCCGGCGAATATCCTCACTCTCGAGAAATTCGTCGACCAGAACTTCTTTATGTGGCGTCGCGTTATCGTCCTGTAAGATGAACTCGGGGCCCATTGTATCCCGTTTTACATAGGGCTCCAAGACCGCATCTCTATACCCCACACCAGTCACAGAACCTCTGTCAAAGACGTGGAGAGGTGTGCGACCACCCAAGATTTGATGACCCAAGACAAGATGAAGCCTACCCAGACCATTACACCGCCACCGCCATAATTGTTGATGTCGCAGACATTGGAGGGTAGGTAGCGGGTCCCTGGCTCTCTCCATATGAAGATACGACGAGAATCGGTGTTGCTCCGCACTCCAATCACTATGCTGCTTGCACCATGCTGATCGGACTCTCCTGTCCACAGACGTGAGCGTGACGCAAAACAGCCGGTTTTCTGGCAAACAACCCTCCATCATTCAGTCTTTTGGAAACAGTCACCCTTGTTACACGGGTTCCTGTGGCTGCATACAGGTCCCGAGAGAGCTGAGAAGCTGTAGCTGCTCTGTTACGCCTCGCTAAAATGGACAAATAGCGATCTTCTCTGGCCGTCGTGGCTCTTGGACGACCTTGCTCAGGCTTTCTCTCGATGGATCCAGTGCCTGTAACTGTTTCCATAGGTTACGCACGACGCTGGGCGTTAAATTAAACTCTCTGCATATCTGAACTTGCGATTGGCCTGCTTCTAGCCTCCCCACAATTCGCCACCTCATTCTATCATCTAAACGTTGGTGGTTACTCATGTTTACTGTTCCGATGTGAATTTAAACGATTGCTGCAGGATAACACCAAGAAATTCGTCGAGGTGTGCTAGCGAACGCAATTCGTCTTAACCTCAGCGCACTTATAAAGCCTGTTTTTCTGCGGGCTCCGCCTACACACACGTGTACGCTTACGTATTTGCTGTACAAGATTTGCATTTTTATCTAGAAGCAGTGGTTTTTCCTTCAGTTCAGTTCTTTTCCTGCAATTCGATAAAATATGCAAATTCTCTTAATTTATTTTACCAGTGTACTTACTTTTTCATTTTTAGTTAACATTGAATACAACTGAGAATGAAATACAAGGAACTGCAATCAGGCACTCAAAACAAACGCGTACGATATATTGAACATACTATAATTAGATGAGTTTAAGATATTTATATCAAAAAGCAAGTTTAAATGAATTGTTTGTTATATGTTCTACCGAAAGAAGAATTACAGTGATTTACGACAACTTCTCTTCATGACGTCTCTGCTTGAAAGCATATATTTCGGAGAAAATGTTTTCCCATCCAAAACAAGTAAAATAATGAAATGCGAGTTTTTTTTTAAAGAATTGTTTGGAATATGCTGTTCGTACTCAGTTAGAAAACTAGTTCTGAATGTACATATATTAAAGAAAAAGGATTTTGTTTCCATTAAAAAATTAAACTCATATATTTCTTTACCTATGTTTTTGATGTATGAACAAAAATTGCAGTTTTATACAGCGAAAGAGAGATACAGTTTATATTTTGAATATTAATAAATATTAAATTGGGGTCCGTGACATTTAGCCGACAACCACTTAGCCGACGGGACACTTAACCGACACCAGTTAGCCGACAAGACATTTAGCTGATACGGACACTTAGTCGACAGGACATTTAGCCGACACGGACACTTAGCCGACAGGTCATTTAGTCGACACTGAAAGTTAGCCGATAACTTTAAGAATCGAAAAATGAATTTTTACTAATAGTGAAAATATTACTTAAATATTGAATTTAAGGATAAGTCGAGAAATTTCGTAATTCATAGTAAGATTAAATAATTAGTTCGTACGTGTGAGCTAAAATGTCACTGTCGGCTTAGTGTCCTGTTGACTAAATGTCTTGACATCTAAATGTTCCGTAGCTAAATGTTCTGACGGGTAACTCTCTGTCTTGGACAAATGTCCTGTCGGCTAAATGACCTGTCGGCTAAGTGTCCGTGTCGGTTAAATGTCCTATCGGCTAAATGTCTTGTCGGCTAAGTGTCCATGTCGGCTAAATGTCCTGTCGGCTAAGTGTCCCTGTCGGCTAAATGTCTTGTCGGCTAACTGGTGTCGGTTAAGTGTCCCGTCGGCTAAATGTCCGCGACCGATTAAATTGTATATGCGGTTCTTGGCATAATTTAGTCAGATGATGTAGCACTTGATCCATCTTTCTTTGTCTATACGATGGAGAATCTCCGAGAAGTTGGACACCCTTCTTTTAAAGTCTAATAAAAATTTAAGATGGTAATTAACTGTTTTAATTTCGTTTGGACATTTTGTGTCGATTCACGATAAGCGTTGTTTCCCTTTTCAAATTGTTGCCACCAAATATTATCGCCCTGTATTATATTTAAAGAAATTAAATAATGAAGAATCTGCATGAATGTATGTATGTTTCTCGCATTGTGATAAAACAACGGTACCTAGAGCCATCAAAATTTGAATAACGTAATTTTCCATAGAATAGGGGCATGTGGGACCCCCTAATTTCAACTTGAAATTTGTTTTATTATCGATTTCCTATTTTGTAACGCTTCGACGATTTTTTGATTAACATACTGAACGATTTCAAAGAGAGCAATGGCACCACTGTACGGAAAAAAAAAAACATTTTTTATCTCCAGCGCGCGAGACTGTGTATCGGAAATTCTAAAGATATGCTCATTTTAAAATTATTTTGCGATATTGCTGTCGAATTGAATTTTTTTATTTAAGTGCGAAGAATATGATATTCATATTATTCTTTATTTATATTTAATAAATAAAGCTAACACACAAAATGTTAAAAAAACGCTCCTTTGGACGTAATTGAAAATCTGAAACCTTTCATATTTTTTTATTATTATTTTTATTTTTATTACATTACCTTAAAATGTTCTCGTTTTTGTTAAAAGTTGGCATCATCGCCAAGGTTTAGGAAAGGGTAACAAGCTAAATACATCTATGAAAATTTATAACTGCTCTATATTACAAATACTATTGACGGTCCTTCCAAATTCAAAAGTATTATTATAACAATATACCTACCGTCGTTTACAAAAGAAGAGTGTTAAAATATGGCAACTATGCATGTTAATCATGTATACTGCTCAACACATTATCTCAAGCTTTCTCAGCGCGTCTATTGTTGTTTGTTTAATTTACGTTTATTAGTATTAAGAGGGCCCTATTGTGGTGACAAGAACATGTATTTGCAGGTAACGAGTATTTATATTAAACGATACATATTAATTTTCATGGGAGAAACGTTAATTATTCTTTGAAATCCGTTGAATAGTGGCAGTTGTATTATTAGAGTAATAAACAGAACAAACGTCTTATGGAAACAAGTTAAGAAAATGACAGCGAAGGTTTTAACCAAATTCAATTATTATTATGAATTCCGATTATTGTTGGCACTTCATCTGATATTCCGATCTCTGTTGCCACATGTGCAAAGAAAAAGCGACCTAAAGAGGTTGGCAGGTGGCGCTTCAGTATTATAGATCAGAGATTTTCAAAGAAGCGGTTTTTATATGCAGTGATTTCGTGATTATTTTAATAATTTACTGTAATTTTTCACAAAGATTTATTTATTGATATATGATAATTATACTTATATATAATAATTACAATATTTATTTACCTTTACATTTAAATATTATTGTAGGCAAATGATAATAAGAATGTTACAATAAACTTAGGCAATAATTTCGAATACCTTGTAAAGGATTTTTGTGAGGAGGAAAAAAAAAACACCGGTTTGCGAAATGTTTTCGTAAATTTTGCCGATCCGCGAGCCACAAAAGATTGAAAAGCACTGCTCTAGAATAAATAAATCTGGTCAGAAAATACTGGGGCCCACCAGCGGCCGAGCGGTAAAGACGCTGAACACTGGTAGTTCGGTCCGACGTTCGAATCCCGCGAATGGGCTGGCTGCCTGGGCGTTTTCGTGGTTTTCCCCATGTGTAACGTGTATACGAGCCAGTTTCCCTTAGAAAGTCCTCCACGAAGGCATCCCTCCTTTTAGGCAGATAGCCCTCGTGTGCTTTGCCGTAATTGAATAACCTGTAACCAGAAAATACTGTTCGAAGCACTGAGTAATCTCAGTAAAGTATAGTCTTTATTTTATCTACATTTCTTTATACATGCCAAAATTTCATTCTGTCTTTAAGCAAAATTCCGCTTAAGGTATCTGTCTACGTTAAAAAACCGATTTCGGCGAAAAAATTCGATTTTTTTTTAATTGCCCAATTTGAAAGGTCAGTTTTGTAGGATTCCAAAAATGGTTCATTTTTACGTTTATGATAATTAGAAGAGAAGATATAGCCAATTAACTGCACCGGAAGTGAAAGCAGAAAGACCGGAAGTGCCATTTAAAAGGCTAAACTTAAAGGTAAAGAATGGTGTTATCTTTATCCGTGCTTTTTTTTAACCTGTTTGTATGTAAATTGTGCTAAGACATTTCCTTTTAATTCTGGGTACTTTTTTTTTGTTTCTGGCAATAATTATTTGCCTTAATTTATCGAATTGGGACTGGCTACACTGTAATTATTGTTTACATTTGTTCCACGCTTGTTCTTCGTTTGCTACACGCATATTGACGCTTTATTTTTGTTTAATTTTTATATTTATCTCTTTGCTTCTTTTATTTATTTTCTTTTGAACATTTGTTGCATTACTTTAAGTATTCTAAGATGCCAAAAGCGAGATCTAAGGGAAGTAAAAAGCGATTTTTTTACGGTAATTGTTATACAACTGGAACTCGAACTGTTTTTGATAATGATGTAACATCTACAAGCTCATCGAAATTAAAAACTTTTGAACTTACAGATGTTATTACTGCAAAGAATGATCAAGACTTAAATAGAATATTTGATATTGCAAAATTAGTTTCTGTCTTTTCTATTCTCTGCTGTCCAGTGTGTTTCAAAACTGGATTGCAATTAGTAGAAGATTCAAAATTTGGACTTTTCTCAAACTTCAGCTTGAAATGTAAATGCGGATTTATAAAAGCATTTTCTTCAACTCCCAAAAATGAAAATAAGAATATTTTAAATTCTTTCTTGGTACTTGGATTAAGACTCATTGGAAAAGGTTACACATCTGGTAAAAAGTTGTTGTTTACCTTGAATTTGCCATTCATATCAAAAACAGCATTTAGGAAATCAAATAATATAATAGAAAATCAAAATTACCTAAGTATGAAGATATGGAGGGCATGATGTACAAATGTGGAGAATTTTAAGAGTGTAAATACAACAGAACAGTTTTTCTGTTAATGTGAAATTTTAAATGCATTTTCTGGAAAACTAATTTTTGTAGTGTTTTTACATACAAGAAATGTAATTACTCAAAATGTTCTAAAGATATCTCTATGAAATTTAACCATAGTGTTTTCTATATTGATTACTAGGTTTTAAGCTAAAATCTAAGTTATATTTATTAATTTGATTGTTTTATAAGCATTTCTATATAAAACGATAAGAAATATTTTACAAAAAACTGGTTTTTTTCATGTAATTACACATATTTTAGTAAATTTTAGAAATATCATAAACATTTTAGTTCATAACACAGATAAGTGTTGTAGTAGTATACAGTATAAGTAAAATTGAAATATATGGAGTGAAAAAAAATATACGACATTTAACGTAAGTGTTAAATTCTCCTAAAAATTTGCATAAAATTGCACATATTTCAAAACTTTATGAAAATATTCCTAAAAATTTACCTATTTTCATGATCTGATATCATATTTTGACCAAATAAATATATATATAATCAAAATTCTATGTTTTTTAAAAAAAGTGGTCCGAACGTAGGCAGATACCTTAACAGAGTGTTTACTGTAAGTACAATTATATAAAATATTATTAATTTGAAATTTATATTATATATTTATGTATTTATATTAATTTGATAATTTGAAAGCTGCTGTGCATTTGTTAAAAATCAGGAAAGTTTCTAAACGATTTTGTTCTACCAACATTTCGAAGTAATTCAGCAGCTCTTTTGCTGGCAGCATTTCTACCTTTGTAGCCACATTTTAACTAACAAATAAATATCTTAGAATTTTTTTTTGTCTTGAAATGTTCCTAACGTTGCGTGCAAAGAATCGGTATATTGATTTGCTACTCCAATTATTTCGTTTCTCAGTTGATGGAAAGAGTTTTAACACTTAAACGTCCAGTCACACGCCATAGCGGGCTAGCATTGATGTACAGGTATGGTCTAATTGAATTTTTTCTCTGTAAAAATCTAACTCTAGTTTAATTTTAAAAATAATCGCATTTCTAACAATCATGAAGAAAACCTTTTCTCGCCTTATTTATGTGATTGCTTTCTTTGATCTTTTTTTTTCAGCCCACATGGACATTATCCCAGAAGGCCTATTAGTCTCGTAACGCCATTTTGCGTGGAATCACTAAAAACGTTGAATCATTTTTTAAACTGTTGCTACCAAATGTTATCACCCTGGATTATTTTAAAATTAAATAATGAGGAATCAGCATGAGTGTATATACGTTTCTCGCAATGTGAAAAAACAACGATAACTAGAGCCATCAAATTTTGAATAACGTAGTCCTCCACCCGAATATGGCCACGTGGAAGCTCGAATTTCGAACTTGCTTTATTATCTATTTCATATTTTGTAAATCTTTAATGAATGTTTGATTAACAAACTCAACGATTTCAAAGCGAGCAGTGACAATGCTGTACTGTATAAAACACTTTTATCACCAGCGCGCGAAACTATCTGTCTAAAGATATGTGTTTTTTTTTAATATTTTAGCCCAAAGTACCTTCTTTATATATATATATATATATATAAAGAAACAAGAAGCATAGTAATAATAAATAGGCTAAAAAATTTAGAGTTACTAGATTTCTTGAAGAAGGAGACGTAAAAACTGCGCTCACCCGTATTCGAACCCTGGACCTCTCGAATACGCGTCGAGTATACTTCCAGTTACACCACGGAGGCATGCGGAAAGGAGGGAAAAAATACCTTATATACACCCCCTTTTAAACGGCGATTGGAGATTAGGGAACCCAATCGCCGAGTCCTGCTGGTGATGAATCATCATCCACCACTTTTTAGTTCGGGTGCCACTGTAGAGTGATTTAAAATTTTTCGATGTTGTAAAACTGAAGAAATCTACAGTGCCCTCGCAGGTAGGTATTCGAACTCCGGATCTCTCAAATACGCTTTAAACGTTGTACCAATTACGCCACGAAGGCATGCGGAAATAAGGGAGAAAATACCTTATATATTCCCCCTTTTAAAGGGCGACTGGGGCTTAGAGAACTCAGTAACCGAATTCTAGTGGTGATTAATTATTGTGCACCACATTTTAGTTCGGGCGCCATTTGTAGAATCATTAGGATTTTTGAAGCAAGAGGCATGAAAAATGTGTGCAGTGCCCTCGCCGCGATACGAATTCTGAACCTCCCGAATGCGCATCGAGTGTGCTTTCAGTTACACCACGAAAGCATGCGGGAAAGAAGAAAAGAAATATCTTATAATTCTAAAGGTGTATGATTATTTCCTCATTATTTTGAGGTCGAAGCAGTGATCTAAATATTTGCGGGTAGTATATAATTACTGTTATATTAATTAACGATCTTTTTTAAATCTAGTCGTGAATGTTAAGTATACTTGAGAAAACTTAACTATAATGATCTTTTTATATACGCAAAATCTTTAACTACTTAAGCCTCATCATTAACGGATATTTCAAAATGTTTGAAAAAATTTCAAGAATATTAGTTTAGTACTTAGATGTTAAGCGCTTTTATCAAGGGAGAAAAGATAAAAAAACATTTACGACAGCAAATAATAGGACTTCATCTTTATTGCATGGTTTTATTTTCTGGTTGTACAGAAAAATAAGTAATATCTAAAACTACAAAAAATTATCTAACTAGAAACATGTATAATAACTGAAAAGTCTGTAGAAGTATCAAAATTTGTTTTCTTTTCTTTGTCAAAACGCATTCTAATGCAAAAGATTTTCTACCCTCTCTCCGTCATATTTTTACGTAATATTTATGTAGATGATTATAACGTTAATCAACATTTATTAGTCCAAAAGGGCTTTGTCCCTGAAGGACTGTTGCTTTCGCTTTGCGATTTGGCGTTGAATCACTATAAACGGCTGTATCCCTTTTCAAATTGTTGCCACCAAAAGTTATCGCCCTTCATTTTATTTAAAGAAATTAAATAATGAAGCATCTGCTTTGCATATTTCTCCAAATGTAATAAATAGGCCCACCAGCGGCCGAGCGG
Organism: Stegodyphus mimosarum; assembly: GCA_000611955.2. NCBI lineage: Eukaryota > Metazoa > Arthropoda > Arachnida > Araneae > Eresidae > Stegodyphus > Stegodyphus mimosarum. The sequence goes on along the minus strand of KK115652.1, from coordinate 329,284 downwards.
TAAAGACGCTGAACCCTGGTAGTTCGGTCCGAGGTTCGAATCCCGCGAACGGGCTGGCTGCATGGGCGTTTTCGTGGTTTTCCCCATGTGTAACGTGTATACGAACCAGTTTCCCTTAGAAAGTCCTCCACGAAGGCATCCCTCCCTTCAGGCAGATAGCCTTTGTGTACTTTGCCATAATTGAATAACCTAAATCTAACCAAATGTAATAAAACAACGGTACCTACAGCTATTCAGTTTTGAATAACTTACGCTTCCACCCGAATATGCGCATCTGGAAGCCCAAATTTGGAATTTGCTTTATTACCTAGTTCATATTTTTTAAGGAATTTTTGATGAACAACCTCAAGCGATTTAAAAGCGAGGAATGGCAACATTCTATGGGGGAAAAAAACCTTTTTATCTAAAGCGCGCGGAACTGTGTATCAGAAATTCTAAAGGTAGACTCATTTTAAAATTATTTTGCGATATTGCTCTTGAACTGAATTTTATGGTTTACGTGCGAAGAACATGATATTTAATAAATAAAGGTAATACACAAAACTTTAAAAAGCGCCCCTTTAGACGTAATTTAAAATCTGAAGCCTTTCAGATTTTGTTTTACTTTTATTTAGATTCTATACGATTTAGATTTTTCTGTTATTCTATTAACTATTTATTTCTAAGTTTATATGAGAAGAGAATCGTTCGCTGCAAATAAAGAGCTATAAATCGCACACGTGTTAAGTTGTTGCTTTTTTGACTCATTAAGGTCGAATAAAAAGAAGACAAAAGCGGCATTGTTATGCATTTTGTGTATTAATTATAATGGAAACCTAGTCCTTAATTTAAAGAATTGAAATTCGGACATGTCCTGATTTTGAATATAGCATTTTAATACAACCAAAACGGCAAAGAAGTACTAATGTAGCTTGCTGCTAATTTCAAGATAGTTAATTTGAAAAACAAAATACACTCAATATGACTGTTAATTCGATACTCTCTTATTTACATGTCATTTATTCTGTTCTTTACATTGTTTAGTCAGTGTGAAGTATTCAAAACTGTGTAGTACTGTCTAGCAGAAATAAAATTCGTTCTTCTTGAACAATACTTCATTTAATTCTTTGAAGGGCGGGAAAAGGCAATTAATGTTTTCAGCAAAACTCTTATTTTATTTGCTATATTAAGTGTTACAATAAAATCACTTGCGACAATTACACATATTTTGTCCAAGACGGTGGAAAAAGTGACCACTTCTGATGGTTAGTGTCAGCGACCACCGCCCACAGAACACATCCCTACTATCTTTTGCAAGCAGTGTGCAACTTTACATATGCTGCATTCCCACACTGTTCTTACAGGTTTTTTCTTCGCGCTGCAGAGTGCACATCGTCGTGATGTTGTCTTCGATGACTGATGCTTATTTTCTTGAAGACGAATTTCTGCATCAACTACTGGTTTATGTTTCTTGATTGCCATCTAGTGAGCTACAAGAGAATTTCAGAAATGGTCAGTTTTGAAAACCACTCACACGAGTTAATAAGATGTTCAATAGAAAAGGTGTTTCCTGTAGATAACTGCCCTTTAAAGAGTTAATGGAGAATCAGCCTACCAACGGTCGAGTGGTAAAATCGCTGAACATTAGCAGTTTCGGCTCGAATCCCGGCGACCTGGCTGGTTCCATGGACGTTTTCGTGGTCTTTCCCATACGTAACGTGTATGTGAGCCAATTTCCATTAGAAAGTCTTCCACGAAGGCGTCAAACAAATAGCTTTAAAATGCTTTGCCGTAATTAAATAAACCAAATCAAAATCAAACGGAGAAATGAAAGTTTTACTGCCCAGGCCGTTCTTTCTAAGTCATATTTTATTTCAATACTGTTAAGAGAGTAGGGTTGGTCACATTTATTACCATCACCTTAGACAAAATGAAAAAAAAAAGAAAATTTTATAGGAGAATGAAATTTTCCCCATACATAAGGTCTATATGAGGCAGTTTCCATTAGAAAGTTTGCCGGGAAGGCAATCCTCCCGTTGAACAAATAGCCTTGAAATGCTTTGCGATAATTAAATAAACCAAATCAAAACCAAATAGAGAAAAATGAACTTCTTATTGCACAGACCACTCTTTCTAAATCATATTTTATTTCAGCTCTTTTAAGAATAGGGTTGGCAACATTCAGTACCATCTTATGCACCTCTTGGACAAAAAGAAAAGACAATTCTGTATCTCTCCTTCTACTGAGCCAATTGATGAAATTTAATTTGCGTTTTTCATGTCTCGAAAGCTCGACTTAGGATATGAATTACATTTATACATAGCATTTAACTAACATATTATTTTGACAAAAAATTGAATTTTTTCCAAAATAACATACCAATGTTTTTCCATATTTCGATCTACTCCTCAAATTTTATTTCGATCTACTCCTCAACCTCAACTACTCAATTTATTTCGATCAACACCTCAACTACTCAATCTACACCTCAACTACTCAATTTATTTCGATCTACTCCTCAACCATATTTGGCGTTATTATCGCTTATAACAAATATGCCAAATTTCAAATCGCGTCAATATATAAATCCACTTATATTTTTGGAAATTTAAAAATGCAAAAATTAGAATTTTTAGAAATACATCTGTTTTCATATCATGGCAAATTTTATAGGTTATTATTAAAAATATTTTTCGAAGAATTTATATAAATTACTAAAAGGTACAAATTTTAAAACAAATCGGAAAATAGCTGCGAATTTTATTTGCATTGTTTGAAATGCATAAAAAGAAATCCAGTAAGTTTAATAACAAAAGATATACTAATAAATAAGTACCACATTCAATTAGCACTGAGCAGCTAAAATTTTGAGTGCTAATTTTTTAAAAACTACTCGTCGATTTTTACAAAATCTAACGCTCTGGCATAATTTGAGCCGTAGAATCGAAATATGGAAAAAAATAGGTATGGCCTTTCAGAAAAAGTCCAATTTTATGTCGAAATACATATATTAGAACAATGCTATATATAAAAGTACTGTATATACTACGTCGAGCTTTTCAATCATGAGAAACGCAAGTTAAATTTTGTCATTCGGCCCAGTAGAACGGGAGATATAGAACTATCTCATTTTTTTGCGCAGTGTACATTCTATAACACAAAGAAGACTATACGAAATCTGTAGAAAGTAAAACACGCATTTTGTTTTGGAAAGAAAAACTAATTTCCAGCGTCATTGTGTAAAGTATTTGGCTTATATGCTACTTACATTAACCACCTGAAGTTATGAACATTTGAATGCTTAATCACTAAAATAAAGCAACTAATAATTTTAGCATTATTTGAAAAATTTATTACAAATGAATTCTTCAAACAGAACTTTACGAAGCCAATACTCACCAACCAGATAATACCGCTGAGACTACAATAATAAACAACATTTATGCGTTTCATAAAAAACTCGAAATTTCTATAATGCCCAGGTATAACAGATTCTCTAAACATTATGCTCTAAGTTTCATAGAATACCAATTAAATTCAGATTCATAACAAATTGTACTAATAATTAAAGAAAAATGTAGACTATATATTTGCACAATAACTTAAAAAGCTCTGTAACCTAACATTCACTACATGTAACACAGACCATAATTTTTTTGGATTATCAATAATAACATTCCTGTAATTAATACCTTAACAGACTATCAGCATACAAAATATTAACTGCTGTGAATTTGAAAACTTATATACTTCTCTTCATTCGAAGAAATATTTAATAGCTTTCTTGGACTTCCAGTACTTTTTCACTATTCTATATTTCGCTTTCCAATATATTCTCACTATTCTAAACTTTAATAAATGGTAAAACTTCCTTTACTGCTCCATTTTTAATAACCTCGTTAAATTTGACAATAAAATATTTAAACAAGTTGTAGAGACATTAGGTTATTCCGAAGCAGGAGACATGAAAAATGAGCAACGCCTTCGCTGGGAATCGAACCACGAACCTCTCGGTTACGCGTCGAGCATGCAGGCCACTACACCACGAAGGCATGCGAAGAAGGCGGGAGAAATACCTTATAAAGTAACAGGTATACCAGTGGGAGCTCATACAGCTACGAGTATATCTAATCTCTTTTTGTTTGTTCAATAATTTAAATTTCAAAAAACACTTAAACAAGAAGATTTAATTTATTACGAATTTACTTTCAGATACATTGATGATCCCATCACTTTTAACAACTTTAACAAAATGGAAAATTCCCAAACTTATTCCGAAAATCTCATTCCTAATAAAACTAATTCTTCAAAAAACGTAATCGAATTTCTATATCTTCAAATAGTTAACTACACACAGATAAAACTCTGTGACAAAAACAGGAACTTTGCAACTAATAAATTAATTAATTGGACTTAAAATAGTTCCAGAGAAGTAATTAGTAACACAGTCATTAGCAAGATACGTCGAATCAAAAATATTTGTAACGATACAGAAGATAATTAAAACTAGATGTTAATACTCATTCAAGTTCTAAAAAATAATTTGGTACCAGATAAATCTATTAATTACTATCTTAAAAAAGCGGACGTTATAAATAATCAATTTAAATCTGTTAACTAATAGGGTTATGATAACTTATTCCGAAACCTTCAAAAGACGGAACAAGTTGGATGTCTGTTAGTTAAATGTTTGGTAAATTTTGTAATTAGTTTTTGTATGTAATGTAAATTACAATTTTTTTTCTGGCTTCTATTCTGTTGTTAACTTATGGCCCTATTTAAATTTCCGAAGCCTGATAAATAGCCCTTTACCAGTGAAGATACTTTCCCCTTCTTTATGCTTTTTAGACTATTAGCCAGAAATAAATTTATTTATTTCTTCTGTTTGATTAAAAACCTTTTTACTAAGAAACTAGCCTCTGACGACAACTTTACTAACAGTAAGGCTACCATCTCTCAAACAGAGTTGACACGTTACCAACAGCTACTTCTCTCACATTTACAACCCTATTACATTCCATTACTGAGTGCATTTACAGTTCCGCCATTTCATTTCAAATTTTACAAACAAGTAAGTTAATTTTAGTTTTCTTTCTGGCTGCCTTAATTTGTATATAAGCCCCTACTTTTAATTAAATATAAAAAGAATGCATTAATTTTGATTTTTCTTTTAATTTAACGTCTGAAGCTGATATAATGTATTAATTTATTAATTTATACACATTTCTGTTAATATCTTCTTCTACATATATTAATATTTATAGATTTCAATGCTTTTTGTTGTTTTTACAATAACATGAGAGTGTCGGGGAGTATTTTTCTGAAGTATCGATCTGGTTTAATTTAGTTCTTAACGAATACTTTAAATTAAAAAGAATATATTACTCATTTTCGTTTTGGAGTTTGTTTATGACAAATGTTATGGCTTAAGCAGACTAATTTCTTTCTAATAATTGAGTTTTGTTCATAACTTATATTCTCACCCCCTCCAAAAAAATTAATTTGATCCATACTTGGAAAAAAGACGAAACACTCGCATTTAATTTGGTTATTGTTATTTGATAGTGGATTGGTTTGTTTCCCTTGACAAGTCAATTAATCTACGATCAATAACAATAGCTACAGCTTCAGTACTTTAAATTTTACTTTTTATTTTTACTATTTAAAATTTTTATGGTTCAAAAAATATTTCTATAGAGCTTTTAAATAATTTTTACTAGAATAGAAATTTAAATAACTTTAAATACTGACTTAAAATACTGCTTAAAATGCTGATTAAAATTCATTCCAATAATTCATCGTTTTAATTAAATTTCTGTTCCTTGGAGATGATATACGTAATTTATTACTTAGAGCTTTAGCGCAAGTATTCGGCTTTTTAAATTACTCATATATATATATATATATATATATATATATTATAGAAAGTAGTATAAGAACTAAGAGACCTTTTGGTCAAGAATTTTACGCATTGAGCTGCGAAATTAAAATTAAAGGCAAGCAAAAGGAGTAAAATTCTAAAAGCAATTGCCTAAAAGTAAATTAGACATTCAAGTTTCAAGCAGAAAAAGAAAAGTTCTAAAGGCAGTCGCCTAAAAGTAAATTTGATATCTACGTTCCAAAGTTTAAAAAACCTTTAACAAAATTAATTACTGAAAAGGAAAATAACGCAAAAAAACTAAAAACTAAATGTTGGTATTCAAGAAATTCAACATTAATTTTTTTAACACGTAAAAAAACATTTAAAGCACAATCAAAATTAAAATAGAACATCAGAAAAATTACAAAGAATGGCAGTAAATGGCAATTTAGCCTACGTCGAGCTTGTTGCGGACTTGTCAAGGGAAAAGCGCATCATCTCGTGTATAAGTAAACTCCATTACGCGTTTCGTCAAACGACAATAATTGAGACAAAAGCGAAAAAACTTTAACAGATAAAAATAGGTAATAATCTACGTAATACCGTAGGTCTCAATTCTTATCGTTTCTTTTCCCGACACACCTGCTATAAAATTTAAAACAAATAAAAGTACTACAGAGTAACCTTTACAAAAACTTGGTAAAGCTAATGTACATATAAACAAAAGTAGCCAATTAGGCATGAGTAGGCATTACACACACATATATATATATATATATATATATGTGTGTGTGTGTGTGTGTAATATAGAAGAAAATATGATAGCTGCTTTAAAAAAATAATTGGCGACCTCAAAAATTAATATTCTGGGTTTGGTGCTCTCCCCCCTAAATTCATCTGTTCTCCCAAATTCGAGATCTTTCTATCGTTATATAACGTGAAAGGGCAACTAAAACTAAAATTAACTAATCACAGGTTAGCTGTACTTGTACATCACATTTAGTATAAATACTCTTGGCACAATAACTACATCATTACTCTGCTGCATTCCTTTCCCTAGCTTCCGCCATTGCTAACGTGTCGTTTATGTTCTGCTTGTCTGTCTAAAATGACTTCGCCCCATTAACCTGTGTAAATTGTTGTAACTGTCGATTAATAAATTATCGTAGCAAGAAATTATCATAATTGTTGATAAAAGAGTCTATTGTCTACAAGAAATTATTCTAGTGTGCCTGGAAATCTGAAAATAAGGATGATAATTGGCTGGACTTAGTTTGGTATCAACTTCTTCCTCTCGCCATGCCACTCTGCCATCAGGACTACGCATTAAAAATATCATATATATATATATAGAGAGAGAGAGAGAGGTTATTGTTGACTAACGATCATGATGGTTAACGATGTCATTTAATTTTACTTTTCGTTTAATAGTATATCTTAATTTACTGCTCCGTTCTGCATCGGAGCCAGTCAGCAAGTAGATCACCAATGACCTTGATTGTCAAGTTCGGTTTAATTTTGCTTTAATAATCCATTAAAATGGTGCAGTTTTAAGAAAATTTAATTTATAAGATTCCAACTAATATGTTTATTAATATTTACAATAATATTACAGTAAATAAAATGTCTCTAACGCTGTGTATTGCGTACGTGGTACAAAATGTTTTTCCTTTCTCCTTCCATTCTTTTTTAATCTAAAACTGAGTTCCTTCTTCAGCCTTCCATTCTTTTTTAAATCTGAAACTGAGTTCTGTTCCTGAGCGGTCTGTATCTTCATTTGGCAAGACGGCTACTAAGTCGATTGCGTTTGGGAAGATCAAGGTTTTGCAATATTAGTTGGACTGAAACTCCTGTTGTAAGTTTAATGACGAGGGAAAGACGGTAATAGACTTTCGAATACTGTTCTTGATGAAGTTTTCGTTGAAAACCACATTGGCATAATGACCAAAATCATATTCTCGGTAATGTTGTGAACAAGTGTATGATCAAAAACAGATCAGTACATCGTCTCCCATTCACAAAACTTTGAGCTTTTCCAGAATGAATAAAGGACAAGTAAGAAATAGCATTAGATTCTAAGCTGTATTTAATCTAATATATTCGGTATTTTTTGAATTCAGATAAAATGCAACAGGGTCCCTCTTAGCAAAATTAAAAGAACCTTATCCCACCACACAGAAAAATAATTTGATATTGCATTGAAAGAAGAACATTAGCGAAAAATAAATGAAGGCATTTAGAGTGTGGAAAAAGATTAATTGTCGATTGTGAAAGCTTTCGAAATTTAATTATTGTATTAAAAATAATAAGATAGCTTTCAGTCATGTATATTACGATAGAGTAGTGAATTAAGCTATGCAATTATTTAAAATAAATCTCCGCTTTTTAAAAATAATCTTTAACTTCCACCTAGTCATTTTGAGAGCGAAATTAATGTAAGATTAAATTTCTTACTTAATTAATTTAGTATTATGCAGTACAATGGTATTTTATTTCTATCCGAATAACTCGTGTAAAGTTTAATTAATTAATTAAGGTTTATTGACAAATTAAATATGTATAATTCTGATATTTAATTATTGATGTTAAGGACTTTTAAGTTTAGTCATATAGTTTAAAAATTATATAGTTATAATACTATTATAATTATAATGATTACAACTAGGAATTATGTAGTTTAAGATAATTTCTTCGTTTATCTTTATCACGTGTGTACCTTACAGCGAAGGATACTATTGAACCTTTTTAATCAATTATGTTGTAATCTAATTTGAAAGTCGGGATTGTTGTTATGGGTCTGCATTCGGATAGATTTTTCTAAGGGGAGAGAGAAAATTAAAAAAAAAAAGAAAGAAAGAAAGTAAATGATAATACTTTGCGTAAAGTAAATATTATAAATTTCAAGGAAAATGGCTGGCTTCATGTTTTCATTTCATGCATGCTGTTTTTAAAATAAAAGAATTTTAGTGTAATAATTAATGCAATTTTGTCCATACGTCGAACGTTTCATATGTTCAGTGATTTTGTTCGCACGCTTTTGAGGAGTATACACGCAGTAATATAATATCGAACTTCTTATGCAATATTTAAAAAACACAATCACTAAAATTTCCTTCCTAGTAACAAAAATATTTCCTTTTGTTGCTTTCTTCTAGCTCGTGGTTTTGGATTAATTGATAATAGCACTTGACGAAGAACTAAACACAATTTATTGTCCAGTATGCACTATTACACAGGACAGTGCCAAACACACGTTTACACTCGTAAAAAACTACGACAAATACGTTGAAACAATCAGCAACACAGCTTTTAGGCTATAACAGCGAAGGCAGCTTCACGGCGAAGCATTTAAGTACAACTTTCCACTCGATCGATCGCTCTCAAGTTAATCTCCGAACACAAGGCACTACTATCTCCCAGAACAGGTAGGGTATAATACAGCTTTAACATACCTCCGGGAATATTCCCGAGAAACCCGCTAAGAATGCGTTCTAGAATGTTCTCGCTCCATCTATGACATATCGCCAATTTTGTCTCCAGATATTGCCAAATGGGGGATTTCATTCCAAATCTGCCAACCTTGCCATTCTCTGCTCCTTTCTGGCAATCCTAAGTCTGACGTTTAGCTATCTCACCGACATTTCGCAACATTATAATACTTAAACGACGAAGATATGTCTTAATCCTCTGACCGACCAGGGTTTTCACTCAGAAAGCACAAATTTTCCAAAACTGTTATGGGAAAAAATTATTTTCTTGATTTTGATGTAAAATTCTCGTGGGATTTTATACCTGGATTTGTGTACTTTTAATGCATTGCCTTAATTTCTTTGACACATTTTAATATGCACGTATACATACGTTCTTACAGATATTACAAAAAATAGTCTAGGCCGTATATATACGGCCTTGCCGGTTAGACAAAGAGAGAATAAATGCCTTTACTAAACGGATTTTTCAGAAGCCTGCAACTTGTTTTAAAAGCCCCCTATGTCTTTATGCGTGTTTACTTTGAGCACCTAAATTTAATTTAAAATGTAATGTCAATTCTAAGAATAATAAATGACGCAGAATTTTGAAAGTAATTTTTTACGGGATCTAAATTGTTTTTCAGATATAAAATACCGGTAGTGAACGTAAAAAAATTCCAAATTTGCCAGAAGTTTTTGTTAATAAGCCACAGCAAAACTACATAAGTGAGATGAAATGAAATATTAAATACAGATTCTCGGTAAAACCTATACATACACTCAACGAATATCAGGTTATAAAATTTGGTTTTCTTGGCAATCATAAACTGGATCCAAACTCTAAGCAGACTGATGGCGACTTATCTCAAGTCTAAAATAATAACCGAGCCTTGAGAATGGTTAAAAAACCCTTTATTATAACTAAAATAGAAAAGAATGCCCAGTTGGTGTTCACTCAGGCAGCACTTACAGCTAGGTAATTTAAAATAATAGTCAAAAGTAATTCAACTTTAAATAAGCTAATAGTCACAGACTGCACAATTCAGTTTAACGGGAAGTTGGCTCGAGAATCTAGCCGGCGTAGATATTCATATATCTGCAGCGAATAATTCAAAGCTGAGAAATTTAGGTTATCAGAACTGGGAGAAAGTTAACGTGCGCGCACGCAGGCAGAAACGCGCTCTGTCTTCCAATCCGAAAATCTCACGTGAAATGCTCTTTGGGCTCTTGAGATTACACACTGGTAAGGAAGCGAAAAAGAGAAATGATAGTTTTTAGGCATATAACCTAAAAACTGGTTATTTAAAATACTAGGAGTATAAGAAACTATACATTAAACTAATACTGAATTATGATGATTTTGTTTCTATTTAGCATAGCATATGTATTACAGAGTTTTCATTCTTAATAACTAGGCTTACACGATATTAATACAAAGTTATAACATCAGGTAACTCTAAGCAGACTGATAGCGACTGATAACTATTTTTTATTTGTTAAATTTTATGCATTCGCTTTCTGTTCTAAATATTCGAATGTTCTTGACCGGATTAAGTCTGACTGCTGCGCAATCCACTGAGATCTCTGTGTTGACTATGCGTGTACTACTTATGCCAGATGGCAAGGCGCCTTACTATCTTATAAGCTAAAAGCGCAATTTCCGACTTTTGCAAAGCACGAAGGAAACACATGTCTTTTGAGTGCATGGTTATAAGCAACATTAATTTTACCTTCAAGGGTTTACTGCTTACTCACTCTATAGTTGAGATAAAAAGTAGACCATACCGACAATAAGACAGTTTATATTTTGATGAGAAGAATAGTGTGGGGAGTGAAACTCATACTTTTTGTGGTGTAGGTACTAATGCCGTTCATTTTGTAATGTATTTAAATTATTATTTCGATTGTAATTACTAATTTTTTTGTTTCGTCACTTTGATTGTCCAAATGGGCTGGTTGGATTTGAAATTAGTGGCATACGGACAGTCAAAGTCCGTATGCCACTAATTTCAAATCCAGCCAGCCGCTCTGCTCGGTATCGTGGTTAGCGGCGTCGATTACCATATTACTGGACTCGAGTTTGAATCCCGGAGGAAACACTGGTGTTTGTAATGTAGGGTATGACGTAAAATATCTTTAGGACATGGGGCATTTAAAACACTGTCACGACGAACATCCTCTCGTGAATTAGTGAAGTGGATATTTAATCACTGCTGAGGCCCGCTGGCGCAGCAGCACCACTGTCCGGGGTTTGATCGGTCTGGGCAAGGTTGACTCACCTTTCATCCCTTGAGGGGGCCGATAAAATGAGTACTAAGTTCGCTTGGGGACTAAACACCGAGGTTCCTGCGACAGGCTGACCACTTGTCTAGGCAAAGATGCGCAAGCACCCCTGAGCGCATGGTCTAGAAAGCAGATATCAGGGCACTGCCGGCCATGGCTCTCTGAGGGCTGTTTGTGCCGCCGAGTTTAGTTTAATCATTGTTCCTTTAGTGGTAACTTTCTTATTTGCACTGATTCTCACTGATGAATGTCTTCACCTTTGATAAATTAATCGTCGCTTGTCATGCGATTTTTAAAGACCTTAATAATATGGGATGGCGTCGTCAATAATAATCAGATGATGCTGCAAGCTGTGCGAAAGAACTTTCCCCCTTCAGCTGGAGAGAACGCAGACGACGATTGCGCATTAAGATGAAAGACGCTTGCATGTAAAAGACGATAACTTTTCTAATCTCATCTATTTCCATCTGCGAATGTATGCATTTCATAGTTCGTAGTAATATTTGTGTT
>KK115652.1:292423-315892 GCA_000611955.2 Stegodyphus mimosarum | reverse complement strand
TAAGGTGTTATAACTGTGGGAGTATAGGTCATAAATCGAATTCATGTAATAATAAGAGTAAAGGATTTAAGTGTTTTAAATGTAACTTATTTGGACACAAAGCCGTAGATTGTTCCAAAACGTCGCCTAAAAATAGCCAAGATGCCAAAACTGTAACTCCAGTTACTCAGACTCATCAGAAAGAAATGCATAAAACTGTTAATTTAGGTAACTTGAAAATTGATGCTTTAATAGATACTGAATGGAAACTGAATTGATGCTTTAATAGATGCTTTAATAGAAGTAACATTAATTCGTGAAGATATACATAAGAAGATAGGTTTTCCTGAACTTACGCCGGCAAATCTACAGTTAACGGGATTTGGCAATGGGAAAATTAAACCTATAGGGAGATTTGAAGGCGAATTCGAAATGGATGGTTCTTCATTTCGATCAAATATTTTTGTTATCTCAGAAAACGAAATGTTTCTACAAGCTATCATCGGTACAGATATTATAAGGCAAGGGCAATTAACTGTAAATGAAAAAGGAGTCGAAATTAAAAAATTGCGAAAACTATTTGATGTGCATTCGCGATATTTATAACGACGAGGAAATCGATTTAAGTCATATTAAAGATGGGGTACATCGAGATGAAATACTACAATTAGTAAGGAATTATAAGCCGAATAAAATAAAAACATCTGCCCTAAAGATGAGAATAGTGTTGACAGATCAACTTCCGGTTTATTGCGCTCCGCGACGTTTTCCCCCCGCAGAGCAGCGTGAAATTGATAAACAGATTTCTGAATGGTTAGATAAACAAATTATAAAACCAAGCTGTTCGGATTACTCAAGTAATATTGTACTAAGTAGAAAAAAAAATGGTACATTTAGATTATGTTTGGACTATCGACGCCTGAATAAAAAAATAATTCGAGATCGTTTTCCTCTGCCATTAATTGATGACGTCATTGATAAATTAGAGACAGCAATGGTATACACTACATTAGATTTGAAAAACGGTTTTTTTCATGTTGAAGTAGAGGAGGAGAGTAGAAAATACACATCTTTCGTAACACGAAACGGACAATTTGAGTTCTTGAAAGTCCCCTTTGGTCTTGCTAACAGTCCAAGCGTTTTCCAAAGATATATCTACGATGTATTTCGTGATCTTTTAAATGATAACACTGTAGTAATCTATATGGACGATATCATTATTCCTTCCGAAAATGAAACTCAAGGAATCCAAAAATTAAAACGCGTGTTGCAGACTGCATCGGAATATGGATTAGAGCTAAACATTAAGAAGTGTCAATTTTTGAAGCGCGAAATCGAATTTCTAGGACACAAAATTAAAGATGGGAAATTATATCCTTCTTCTTCTAAAACCAAAGCAGTAATTAACTTTCCAGAACCTAAGTGTGTTAAAGATGTTCAAAGTTATTTAGGTTTAACTGGTTATTTCAGAAAATTTATACCTAATTATTCATTAATTGCAAAACCACTTAGTGATTTATTGAAGAAAGATTCTAAATTTAAATTCGAAAGTAAAGAACTTTATGCTTTTAACGAGTTAAAACGCATCTTGACATCTGAACCTGTTTTGTGTATTTATAATCCGAAAGCAGAAACGGAAATACACACTGATGCTAGTGCTGACGGTTACGGTGCTGTTCTGTTACAAAAATCCTTAATTGACAATCAGATGCATCCAGTTTATTATATGAGTAGGAAGACAACAGACATTGAACGTAAATATTCGAGCTACGAATTAGAGGTTAAAGCAGTCGTAGAAGCTCTTAAAAAATTCAGAGTGTACGTATTGGGCATACCGTTTAAAATAGTCACAGATTGTAATGCATTCAAACAAACTATGAGCAAGAAAGACATTTGTACTAAAATATCTAGATGGGCGTTAATGTTACAAGATTACGATTACACAATCGAACACAGATCTGGTACCCGTATGCGACATGTTGACGCTTTGAGTAGAAACCCTATATGTATGGCAATTCAAGATGGTATAACATTTAAGATAATTCAAGCGCAAGAAACTGATGAGAATATAAAAGTTATAAAGGAGGTTTTGAAGTCTAAGCCGTATGAAGATTATTGCTTACGAAACGACGTGCTTTACAAAGTGGTGAATGGAATTGAAGCACTAGTAGTACCTGAGATTATGCAAATTGAAGTAATTAAAGACGCGCATGAACGAGGTCATTTTGCTGCCAAACGTACCGAAGAATATTTGAAACAACAATTTTATATCCCTAAGTTGAAAGAGAAAATTGAAAAGATTATCTCAAATTGTGTAACCTGTATACTGGCCAACCGAAAATCTGGAAAGAAGGAAGGATTATTACATCCTTTACCTAAAGAAGATATTCCCCTCAACACTTATCACATAGACCATTTAGGACCTTTAGAAAGCTCTAACAAGAATTATAAATACATTTTCGCGGTTATCGATTCGTTTACAAAGTTTGTTTGGTTATATCCGACTAAAACCACCTCCAGTAAAGAAGTAATAGCTAAACTTGAAATTCAAAAATCATTGTTTGGAAATCCCTGCAATATAGTAGCTGATAGAGGTACTGCGTTTACTTCTCAAGAATTTGCTGATTATTGTACTAAGGAAAACATTCGTCTATCCTTAATCACAACAGGATTACCAAGAGCCAACGGGCAAGTAGAACGATTAAATTCCACTATCATATCGGTCATTTCTAAGTTGGCTATAGATGACCCTACGAAATGGTATAAGCATGTAAATGATGTTCAACAAATTATTAATTCGACTTTTCAGAGGAGCATAAATTCGACACCTTTCGAGCTTTTATTTGGTACGAAAATAAAGACGAATAAAGACAGAAAGATCAAAGAACTGATAGAAGCTGAAATCCAGAATGACTTCATCGAGTCTAGAGAAAATCTACGTAAAGAGGCGAAAAAGCAGATTCAGAAAGTTCAAGAAGAGAATCGAAAGGCTTACAATCAAAGGCGAAAATTCCCTCGTAAATACAAGATCAATGATATGGTAGCTATCAAACGCACGCAATTAGGGCCAGGTATAAAGCTAAAATCCAAGTTTTTAGGTCCATACAAAATCACAAGAGTGAAACCTAATGACACATACGACGTGGAGAAGGTTGGATTCACCGAAGGACCTTCGAAGACTAGTACCTGTGCTGAATACCTGAAACCATGGACAAACAGTCTTTGATGGTGAAGTACCTATTCTGATGATTCCTGATTTAGACTTTTTCCCTACTTAAAAAATTTCTTCCAATTTGACGAATGGACTATTTTTAAAAGACGAGAACAATTTAAAGAAGAATGAAGAAGCTTGAAAGAAGAATGAAGAAGAATGATCCTAAGGAGGAAATGTGTCAAGAAAGACGGCTTTAAGACGACACATTCAAATGATGAATTTCGAGGATATCTAAGACGGATCCAGATGATGTTTTAAGAAGACGTGTGTACGAAGGCGGATCCAGACGGACTGTTCCAGATGACTTTGAGAGAAAGATTTCACGACGATAACGACTGATACATAATTTAATCCAAACTAAACTCTTTTTTTTGGTTTTTTTAAATTTTGTTTTTCAGATCCCCAGAGGCATACTACCATAATGCGAGGTCGCATTCCGTCAGAATGGACGAGCAGTTATGGGATGGCGTCGTCAATAATAATCAGATGATGCTGCAAGCTGTGCGAAAGAACTTTCCCCCTTCAGCTGGAGAGAACGCAGACGACGATTGCGCATTAAGATGAAAGACGCTTGCATGTAAAAGACGATAACTTTTCTAATCTCATCTATTTCCATCTGCGAATGTATGCATTTCATAGTTCGTAGTAACTATTTGTGTTTTCATTAAATATTCAAATTATCTATAAATCTGGCTAGTTTATTAGACCCTAGACAACCAACCATCTCTGAAGTATATTTACAGACATCATATGCCTAGAGAGTAAGTACCGATCCTATATTCCTACAATAATAAAGGTGTTAACATTTTCTTTTCTCATGTACGTGGCCACACTGGCAGTCTAGAAAATGAAAGGGCTGATTGGTTAGCAAACTGAGCTACAATCCTTTAATGACACTGCTTAAGTAATTCTTCAAGAAAGAAAGTTGGTAAATTAGAATTCTACAACTGTCAAGTGGAATGAATTAAACAGAAGTTCTTCTACTACCTCTTTGACTAAATATTTTTCCCTTCTATTCCTTACAGACTGAATAATAAGCATTTTTTCTGTAATCTTGAAATTGCTAAATCACTAAATTTCTGACTAGGTATGGTAATTTCAACTCATATCCGAAGAGATTTGTGCTATCTAATATGGACTTGTGTTCCTGTAGCGTTGGGGAAGTGCAAAATTTCGAACATTTGCTGTTCTATTGTTCAAAAATTAGGAAGGAAGAAAACTCATTTCTTAGTTACTCTATCAATACTAAGTATCTTCTCCATCTTCATGTGGTGGTTCAAGATAATATGGTATTTCCTTCTTTCTGTATATTTATTTCTTACGTTTCATCTGTGAATTTCTAACTTTCTACGGATTTTATTTTTGTGTTGTGTAGAATTTTTTTATTTACTTCTGTAAGCCTTGTGTGATGCTATGTGATGCGCAAGAAGTTTAAATATTATCAAAAATGACCTCTCGAAAGGTTGTTGTTTGGGAAACTGGGGGAGATAGGGAAACCTTGGATTCTGTTCCTGCCCAGACTATTCTGATGGAGCGTAATAATGTCACATTGTCAAAAATAAAGTGTTCGCAGTTTTAGGTAATGGCAGACGCTTTCTTCCTCTTGACGATGATGAAATCGAGAACGTTGTTGAGAACATGTTAGGTTAGGAGAATGTGTAGCAACGTTTAAAGCTCATTCTTTAGTGATTGTGGAAAGACTGTATACTTTTGATCCTATGTTTTTATAAAAGAAGGATTTCTTCATACATCTTTTCCACTGGTAGGTTATTTCCCAATAATCAGCGATCTTCCAATTTCAACAGAGAAAAATAATTTCGAGTAGAAGTTTTCTTTTCTTTTATCTTTCTGTCCCGAACCTCAGGCTACAGGTAGTACAGAAGGCGTAATTAATGTGCCTGCTAACTAGCGATGTTCACATCCATGTTTCTTGGCAATAGACATGTTTCTTCAAAACATGACAGTCAATCAAGGACAGTTTCTTGGAAATATTTCTTGGACTCTTGGAAGCTCTTGGAACAGCTCTTGGAAGTGACGGGACAATTTGTTTTCACACAGTCTCGGTTATAAGTACGCAAGTCAAAGGTGGACGGCAAAGCATCCACCACAAAGAGAACAAAATCACAGTTAGACATCGACTGTCCCCCCAGTGTTGACCAAGGACAATCTTCGATATCTGACCAAGTAACGTCCCTACAATCAAGTCCCTTGCGAAAGCTGAACCTGCCACCGAATAAATGATGGTAGTCACTGTGAAGACTGTTAAAATTTCCTCAAAAGTCGCGTCTGCTTAGATATTGACCTAACCAGAACGCGAGGATTGCTGCCAGTCGACCAGTAAGAGGTGGTGGACAATAATTCATCACCACCAGGATTTGGCGATTGGCACCCCTAACCCCCAGTCGCCCTTTAAAAGAGGGGTATATAAGGTATTTTCTTCCTCCTTTCTGCGTGCTTTCGGGGTGTAAGAGTAGCACAACCGGCGCTTATTTGAGAAGTCGAGGTTCGAGTCCCGGCGAGAGGGCATTGCTCATTTTTCACATCTCTTGCTTTAAAAAATCCTAATGACTCTACAATGTAAAAGTAGTAATTAATGCGTTTAGCAACTTATGGATGTATGCAGCCATGGTTCTTGGCAGTGTAAAACAGCAAGGTCAATAGGCAAACAAGCTTAGGCTCTTCGCAAAGCTGACATCGCATGCATAAGTGTGAGAAACGAAGATACAGAGAGAGTAACTTGTTTACTTGAATTCAGACTTGTAGACTTGGATTCAAGTATGTCTACTACTCTATCTGCATGTGTGTCACATCTGTTACCACTTCGACCATGATCAATAAGTTGATTGGTTTCATCTTTTCTAGTCAGCTCTTCGCTAAATTCTATGCACGTACCACGCTGAGAACCTCTGAACTTTCCCGTTAAAATAAAGTAGCCATGGATTTCCTATGAGTAAACTTCCTGTGTTTAATAGAAGAGCCATTATCTAAAATTTAATATATAAAGCAGAATTATTTCCATCTGTTAAAGTTCAGCGCATAAAAAGATACCACGATTTGTAGATCCAGTAGGAAGCAACAGTTTTCATGCGGATTTTTTACCGGCGATCGAGTGAGTGTACTTCAAGGGAAGTGGGTCAAGATAGGTATGCGAAAATTATGCTGTGTGTCTGCTATAAGCGAAGTGAATGCAGTGATATGCTTGTATAAATGTCATGATGCGGATTAATTTTCAAATAACGCACTTTCGAAAAAGGTATTACTATTTTTAGAACAGAGAGAGAGAAGTGTTCAGAATAAAAAGAGGAATTAAGCGGCTACTGCTAATTTAATAAATAATTCACAGTTACATATTTTTTATCTTACATGTTACCAAATTTTATTACACTGAAATAGAGACCCTCTCATTACTGATTATTGTATGATTTACAAATTCTCAGTTATGTAGAAAGATTCTCAACACACTGGCTGAGTTTTCTTACAATGGATTCTGTGGCATCAAGAAAAATGAAAGAGCCGATTTCTTGGCAAAGAAAGAATTGCCTATTTTATAAACCACTAATGACTATATGACTTTTAATTCTGCAAAAACTCCTAATCAAATTAGAATTTAAGAGAAGCTTTCTCCCCTATCTATCAAATAAAGTTAAGAGAATGACCTGGGAGTGTCTCATTAGCTCAAAGCCAGTTATTTCAGATTCTCCTCGTCCTGTTGCCGTGGCGTTATTTCGTTGTTTGACTGGGCACGATTATCTGAATGCCCATCTTTTTAAAACTCGACCTAAGGGCTCTTTTGTCAGTACTCTTTGTAACTCTGGACAGTTCATGGATAAGGAGCAAATTGATGAATGCATTAGTTAGGAGCATGGACATTAGTTTGAAGTGGAATTACAATACAAGCATCCTTGACAAACTTCACATTAAAAATAACGTGGGATTAAATCCGAAGTTTAAAATGCCACCACATTTATACGTCAACTTCTGGTTCTACGCATTCTCTCCACCTTAAGGGGGAACTTTTGATTGAGATGCTCTCATAAATGATTTCTACACTTCGAGCAAATTAAGTCTCAGAAACCACCACAAATGGTCATAATGTTCTCTGTGACAATGAGCCGGACGGTTCTCCTGTTGAAAGGCATTATCTTTTAATTCTATTGTTCTTAAATATCAAGATTAAGGCTGATGGCTTAATGACCAAATGTCTGGCATTTGTGTAAATAAATAAATTCTCAATTTATGCAGAGTTCTTTATCTTCAGCGTTAGACATTTATGCAAGAATCCATTCCGTTCATATGCGTGCTTATATGTTGCAATCGACTAGAACCATAACATGGATGAAGAAGATCTGGATATAAGTTCGAACCGAAATACACAGCGAGCATCTTAACAAAGCTTCATAAGAAAATATTCTATCGGATTAAATCCTAAAATCTATGCTTCCTTCTCAACTTTTCGAAAAAATTTTAATTGAGATACTCTCATAAATGGTCTCTTTCTTCGTGACAAATTTATCTGAGATACTATCACAAATGGTCTTGTTAATGTTCTCTTCTGTAGTGAGCCGAACATCTGTTTTGTTGAAAGGTTGAACGTCGATGGTAGGTAGTGAAGATTCTAGGCATTAGTCAGGAGTGGAAATGACAAAACTAGTGTTCTTGACAAACCTTTACAAGGAAAATCATATGGGATTAAAATGGCCACCACATTTATACATCAACTTCTTGTTCTGCGCATCCTACTCACCTTAAGGGGGGAATTTGACTGAGAAGCTCTCATAAATAGTTTCTTACTTTAAAGAAAATTATGTCTCAGAAGCTACCACAAATGGTCTTAATGTTCTCTGTGGCAGTGAGCCGAATGCCTCTCCTGTGGAAATTGAACATCGATGAGATGTTACGCAAACCCTGGCCATTAGTTGGCAATGGGAATACTAAGTAAGTGTCCTTGACAATGCTACACAGGAAAACGTCACATGGGATTTAATTTAAAGACTAAAATGGCCACCGTATTAACGTGTTTCAATATCTCCTCGTTGTGTGCGTCCTATTCCCTTAAGGAGCAAGTATTGGCTGATGCTCTCATAAATGTTGTCCAGGCCTGTTAAAATGTTATCTCAGGTACTACTAAAAATATTCTTGATTATTTTTCCTCGGCAGTGAGAAAAAACATTTGTCTTGTTGAAAGAGATAATAATGAGAATTTTTAATAAATAGTGGCATCAGTAATGTTTCTACCCATCCAAGTAGATCCTTCCAGTGATGCATAGATGTCTGCGGTACGAATGAAGGTGAACGGATTGAATTTTCGTAAAATTTGCAGATCAATTTGTAGAGTCATTAAAAATTTTTTTTAGAGGCAGGCGGCGTGAAAATTGAACAATGCCCTCGCCGGGACTCTAACCTCGTACTTCTCGAATACTGAGTGAATTGAGTGCGCTGACGAAGGCATACTAAGAAGGCGGAAGAAATACCTCATATACCCCTCCCTTTCAAAGGGCGACTGGGATTAGGGAACCCAATCGCCAAATCTTGGTCGTGAAGAATCATAATTCACCACCTTTTAGTTCGGGCGCCACTGTAGAGACATTAGCATTTTTTAAGCAGGAGACATGAAATATAAGCAAAGTCCTCAGCAGGATTCGAACCTCGGACCTTTCGAATACGCGCCGAGTTTGCTGACCATTACACCACGAAGGCATGCTAAGAAGGCGAGAGAAATACCTTATAAACTTACCTTTATTAAATGCAATGAAATTCGTATCATTTTGAATAGTTTATTTATTATGAATTTTTAAAATGTTTTACAAAACAATACAATCCAGTACAGCAAAGCAAAATACAAGTGATTCATATTCACATATGAAATCATAAATTATTGAAAGAAATAACATATACCTATACATGACCTAACAAAATATTTAGTAGAATATATTTAAAATTCTAAGACTCACAGCGTATTAATTTGCGTATAATATATTCAATCCGAATGAAATTGCAAATTAATGATGTAAAAACAGCAAAATATGTTATCATAGCCATGTAATAAAAGTCCTACAGAAATCATTGATATTAAATTTCTGATTGTTGGAAGTAGAAAACGGGAATTAAAAAAAATTGCTGCAGAAAGAAAGTAATGAGTAAAAAAGTAAAAACCAAGGTAAATAAATAAGAATAGATTTTAAGGAGAAAAAATGAATTGAAGAGAAACTTTCAGATTAAAAAAAAATTAAATAATCGAAGAATAAACAAGAACCTGAAACCTTCCATCAGGTCAGAATAAGCTAACAAAAATTTATAAATAAAAGACTTACATTCGTGTAATTCAAGATTAAAATAAATTGTAACTTGAAGGTATTCTGCCTGGCTTAACAAAAATGAAATTAAAAAATGTGTTTAAAAAAGTGTCTTTGAGAGGAACTGGGCTTATTATAATGGATAAAAATTATACTTAAAAAGATTCAAAACTCTCCACCTCATTCTAAAGTTTTTTTTATCCATCCCAAATGTTTTCTTTTGTCTAAGAAAACACTTGCCTTGGAACTTAATTTAGCGTTAATTCTCTCAACTTAAGAATAAAACATAATTTTCTTTTAATTGCATATTAACGTAGCATATGTTTAACGGCAAACCAGATTCCTAATCGTTTGCATACCGAAAGTCATTGAAGTCTTGGATTTTATATTAACGCAATATGCTTCTGATTATTAAAATATGCAAGGAATAATAAGTTACGTAATACACAAACATGTAAAGACTGTAATGCTTGGGACCAGAGGTTGTGCAGATTTTAAGATTTTTGCGGATATCAGAATAGAAAAGATAAATTATAATATTTCGCCTGAAAGTACAAAATAAATAACGACATCAAATACATAGCGAAAAAAAAAAGTGGAACTGTTCTATATCGCCCGTTCTACTGACAAAATTCAAATTGCGTTTTTCATGTCTCGAAAGCGCGGTTTAGGATATATATTAGATTTATATATAGCATTGTTTTAATATAGGTATTTTCACACAAAATCGGACTTTTTCTGAAATGGCATGCCAATGTTTTTCCATATTTCGATTCTACGACTCAAATTACGCCTAAATATTAAATTTTGTAAAATTTGGTGCGAAACTTACGGAGAAATTACAAAATTTATCTTTGCGGAACGTTTTCAGTTTGCGCCAAGAATAATTCACTTGGCGAACTTCTTAATTTATAGCAACCTATTTTCCTTTCATTTTTTAGTCCAAAGGGGCTTTGTCCCTGAAGGACTATTGTTTTCGTTTTGCGATTTTGCGTCGGAAACATTAAAAGGCTGCATCACTTTTCAAACTGTTGCCACAAAATATTGCAGCCCTGTATTATATTTAAAGAAATTAAATAATTAGAATGTGCATAAATGTATGTATGTTTCTCGCATTGTGATAAAACGACGGTACCTAAAGCCGTCGAATTTTGAATGCCGTAATCCTGCTGCGAATATAGGCATCTGGAAGCCCAAATTTGAAATTTGGAATTTGTTTTATTAACGATTTCATATTTTGTAGCACTTTAACGAATTTTTGATTAACAAACTCGAGGATTTCGAAGCGGGCAATGGCAACGTTGTACAGAAAAAAACATTTTTATCTGCAGCGCGTGAGACTTTGTGTAGGAAATTCTAAAGATATGCTCAGTTTAATATTATTTTGCGATATTATTCTTTAACCGAATTTTTTGGTTTAAATGCGAAGAACATGATATTCAATAAATAAAAGTAACATACAAATGTTTAAAAAACGCCTCTTTGGACGTAATTTAAAATCTGAAACCTTTCAGATTTTTTTTATTGTATACGAGCGGAAAAAAGGTCACGTTCATTACTTTCAAATAACTTTAACAAAGTGCGTAAATCACATTCGGCGTTATTATCGTTTGTCATGAAAATGCCAAATTTCAAAACACGCCAATGTGTAAATTCAAGTATATCTTCGGAAATTTTGAATGAAAATCTCTAATTTTTTGCAAGCGTCATTAGAAATACATCTGCTTTTAAATGATGTTAAAAATTTTATTGTTTATAATAAAAAATATTTTTCGAAAAATTTCTAAAGATTATTTAAAAATACAAATTTAAAAAATAAATCACAAAAAATGTGCGAATTAGATTTGGATTAAGCCGAAATTTCGAATTCTGGAAGAAGGAATCAAGTTAGTTTAATAAAAAAAAGATATTAATGAATGTATATCAAATTCAATTAACATTGAGGAGCTAAAATTTTGAGAGTTAATTTTTTAAAAACTACTCGTGCGATTTTTACAAAGCTTGGCAGTTTTGTATAATTTGAGTTGTAGAATCGAAATGTGGAAAAACTATTGGCATGTCATTTCAGAAAAAGGTCCGATTTTGTATCAAAATACCCATATTAGAACAATGCTATATATAAATCTAATGCATATCCTAAGTTGCGCTTTCGAGACATGAAAAACGCAAGTTGAATTTTATCAATCGTCCCAGTAGAACGGGAGAAACAGAACTGTCCCATTTTTCTTTTGCGCAGTGTACATATACAATAAAGACATATGAAAATCAAAGACATTAATAAAGCATTAAATATTTTATTTTTTTCCATGTTTTAAATATTTTTCTGGTAGATGTTTGTTTTAAAAGTTTAGGGTGCTTCGGTGTCTTTTCATTTCCAGCATCTTTATCTGCTGAAATTGTATTCCCCCTGGCTTTCATACAATGTGTACTATGTCTCTACTTAAATATCTTCAGCCAGTCTCTGCTGAACTCGCACGTCTCCTCCATTTTTAAATGAGAGTGAATCTGTTTCCTATTTTCTCTCAGTAGTTTTCACTGCCAGGAATGAGTACTGGCCTGGCTTGAGATAAGTCTTTCAGTATGCCATCATCCTTGCAGATGCTATTTCTTCATATTTAAAAAGAAAGGTTACATAGTCAGATCGAAATGGATTACATCATTTCCATTATTCTTGTTACATTGGCATGGCTTTTCGTCAATAGAATAAAACAAAAAACTTTATATCTCTGCATACATTATTACTATTTATAATGTGCCTGTTACCGTTTCATTGCTATATGTTACAAACTCATTAAAGATGCCGGTTACACGGTAACGTAGCAAGCATACTTGTACGAGTATGCAGTACTGAATATACCTTTAGATATATGAGCTACTGAATATTAACTTTTGAGCCGAACAATCACTACTCCGAGTAAAACAGGCTACGATAATGATCAAGGCTCCATATGCAGCAAAATAGTTTTACAATGAATGCTCTGCATTCAGTGGTTTTGAATTTACATTGTCCATTTTTCAATAATAGTATTATTACAATAATACCTATGTACACTGGTGTGCAAAAATTAAGGACGAAGTGGAAAAATTAGCATATCAGCTGAACGAAGAGGCAGAGCGGACAGGAACACCAATCAGGAGGTTAAGTAAGGTGATGTACGGTAGCACATGCGCAGATATGCAGGTAGATGTAATGGGGAAGTGTCTGAAAAGTATAAAGCATGTTGTCGGTGTAAAATCAGTATTTCTGGCAAAGAGATTGCACGCCGTATAGCAGTTAAAATCACACCCAGTTGCTGCCTCAGGGAGAAATGGCGAATAATCAATCTGTTAGACGACATCTGGATGCTTTTACCCGAGGTCGAATCATTGGGAAGTTGGAGGAAGGTCGAAGTGTGACAAGTGTGGCTGCAGTGTTCGGAATTGCTCACAGCATCGTTTCACGATTTTGGAGACAATTTCAAACTACAGGAACAGCTAAAACTACAGGAAACTACAGGAACAGCTATCCGGGGGTTTAGTACTGGTCGTCCAAGAGGAACCACACTCGCAGATGACCGGTATATTCCCTTACAGGCCAGAAGAAACAGGCGGCAGACAGCGGGAGAAATCGCTAGACACACGACACAGGCGACTGGACGACCGATATCGCGTTTTACCGTGGCCAGAAGACTGCACGGTGGTGGTCTGTTTGCACGACGCCCTGTACGGTGTATACCTCTAAGGTCTGCCCATCGGAGAAGGCGTTCTCTGTGGTGCCGGGAACGACGGAATTGGAGAGACAATGAATGGGGACGCTTACTCTTTACAGATGAGAGCAGATATAGTCTGAGTTGCGATTCTAGACACATACACATCTGGACAGAGCGGGGAACACGCAATAACCCCTTCAACATCATCAAAAGGGACTGTTTTGGAGGTCGCGGAGTTCTCGTTCGAGCAGACGTAATGCTTGGTAGCCGGACCGACCTTCATATCTCCCAAGGAGGTTCGTCACCTGGGACTGCTATTGTAACGAGGTTCTTCTTCCTTACATGCGTCTTTTCACAAGGGCTATGGGTCCTCAGTTCCTCTTCATGGACGACAACGCTCCACCTCATCGCACAGTTACTGTCGAAGAGCTGTTGGAGAGTGAAGATATTGAACACATGGATTGGTCGGCAAGGTCTCTGGATCTAAATCCCGTCAAGCATGTACGGAACTTATTAGGGAGACCCGTGGCAGCACGTAACTTATCGTCAGTAACGATTCCGAAACTGCGATTGGTGCTACAAGAGGAACGAGCAGCAGTGTCTCAACAGCTCATTAACAACCACATATCCAGCATGCACAAATGATGTGAAACCTGCCTAGTAATCAGGGGAGATCATATCCCCTATTAAAGGCCGGATGTTTCTTGCTGGACACCCATCACATGGATGTTTCGGCCTTCAGTCGCATTGCGCTCCATGCTACTTTTTCAATAAAGCTTCTTTTTATCCCTCTGATTTCTCTTTTAGTAAGTGTTGCTTATATTACTCATGTCCTTACGTATTGGGTATCTTACGGTATTAGATGTGTTGATTTGGAAAGCTTTTGTACAAAGTTATATTGAAAAAACTGTCTCGTTCTTAATGTTTGCACACCAGTGTATATATAATAAAGTTAAACAGTTACATTTGATAGTATAGTCACGAAAATACAAGCAGTACAAAGATATATTCAAATGTTGTAGAGTCATTAGGTATTTTTCGAAAGCAGGGGAGAGATGAAAAATGAGCAATGCCCTCGCCTTGACTCGAACCATGGACCTCTAATATACGTGTCGAGCGTGCTGACCACTACACCATGAAGTCAAGCTGAGAAGGCGGGCGAAATACCTTAGATACTCTCCCTTTTAAAGGGCGACTGGAGATTAGGGAACCCAATCGCCAAATCCTGGTGTTGTAGAATCATCATCCACCATCTTTTTCAGTTCGGGCGCCACCGTAGAGACATTAGATATTTTTTGAAAGCAGGAGAGATTAAAAATGAACAGTGCCGTCGCCGGGACTCGAACTGCGGAGCTCTCGAATACGCGTCGAGGGTGCTACCACTACCACGAAGGCATGCTAAGAAGGCGGGAGAAATGCTTTATAATGCATATTAGTGCAATATTGCAGACACATTCAGTCCTAAGTTTAATATTCGCTACCTTATTATTTCTCTGAGTAGTGTTCCTGAAATGGATACTCCATCACTCCACCGCTGTCTAAACCACCCATAGAGGAAGGACAACATCGAGGTTTGCCGATTTCGCCACGCGCAGTTTTGGATTCCGGTTTTAGAACAACTGTTGCTGTAAAATTTCAACAGCTCAGCTTTGTTTTTCTGTGTACAGTTTTCTGTGTATATTTTTCCAGTGTTATCTGTGTTATTTTTTACCTGTTTCTATGTTTTCTGTTAGTATCGTATATGGTCCATGTCGCAATTCCGTACGATTCTGCTATAAACCGAGGAGTAGCACCTCCATCCAACATTTTTGCAAAATTTGGACATTTTGCATTACGCTTAATGCAACGTGCAAGTTTATATTCAACTTTTTCAACGTTGCAAGCACTAAAATCATGAACGCGTGTGTTACCTACCTACCAGTGTATTAAGAAGCGCTGAAATTAAAAATATATCTATCTGCAAAACATTCGGATAAAACAACAAAACAGCAGCACTAAACTATCTCGTGATATAAGAAAGGCTCAGGAAATACAACCAGATGAGTCATGAACCTGGTAGAGGAGTTGAGTGAAGTCATCTGCTTCTTTACCTCGATGCAGATTGGAGGAAAAAAACTTTTACTACGATGCCAATAATTTGGTAAGTATTTCCATTACGACGTCTATATCTAATATCATTTCTCTTTTCTTCGGTATTTCGTTCTCTACGTTACAGTTTCGCGAACCTATAACCTGAACGTTTACATATTGAGAGGTTGTGCGGATTTCAGAAGTTGGCGGATTATCAATACTTGACAGCATTATGTTTTTTGGAGGAAGATAACATAAATTATCATCAACTGTATCAAACTGTTAGATATCAAAGATAGGAAAATGAGAAATCAACTCCACTGTCACCGAGATTTGAGCTACGGAGATATTTCATTCGCTAGCTGCATGCTTTTCATTGGCTAACACATTTACACCATAAGAGCTCCCACAGGGAAGTCCTATCATGCAGGTTTTAAACAGAGCTATGAAAGGCATAAGCTGAGACTGAACTGCAGGTGCATATGTGCATCAAAGTTTCTCTTTCATGTATAAAAATATTGCTAACTGTTGTTAATATTTACGTATGCACATAACTAAAGTCGTTTTATTTAGCAGAAATAATATAATAGAAGTTGTTATTTTACTTAGAAAGCCTAAACACAACATGCTTCAATATAAATATCGCTAGTTTTGATTCCAGTTTATTAAAACTTTTGAACACAATTGCCCTTAAGTTCATGCATTTTTTTCGGAAGGTAGATTAATTCGTTTTTTATAACATTCACAAGATATTTCTATGCAATACAATTTAAAGAATATATTACTTCAAGCTCTATCAAGATCTTTGTTTTTTAACAGCAGATATTTCTATGCATTGCAATTTAAAGAATGTATTACTTCAAGCTGTATGAAGTTCTTTGTTTTTTAGCAGCAGATATTTCAATGCATTGCAATTTAAAGAATATGTTACTTCAAGCTGTAGCAAGTTCTTTGTTTTTTACCAGCAGATATTTCTATGCATTGCAATTTAAGGAATATATTACTTCAAGCTGTATCAAGTTCTTTGTTTTTTAACAGCAAATATTTCTATGCATTGCAATTTAAAGAATATATTACTTCAAGCTGTATCAAGTTCTTTGTTTTTTAACAGCAGATATTCTATACATTGCAATTTAAAGAATATATTACTTCACGCTTTATGAAGATCTTTGCTTTTAACAGCAAAAGATTTTGTATTTCTTCACTGATTGAAGAAATTCATCAGATTTGACAATAGCTGCACTGAAAATTACTGAAAAAGCAGTTAGCCCTGTACTAGATAAATATTTTTAGAACTGCCGTATGTAATACGTAGTATGAAATGTAGTAGATTTAGAGTTTTAGCACATATTCAAAGTAAACGCATTTTCAGTTGCAACAGATTCGGATCGAAAAATCTATTATATCTGTAGAATTGTAAATCTAAATTGTATATACAGCTTATATTCCTCCTGCACGTTAATCTTCGTTAAGATTTCATACTGTAAAAAAGGACTGCACGTTATTCATAATTTGAATGCAACTGATCATTACTCTAAAAATTTGACCTTTTTAAAACCCATGAATTCAGTATTACCGCACCAAATAAAATCAAATGTTCCCCATAATTGACATTCTAAATGAATTCATTATTCCACTGACAGATTTGTGAATGCTAAGCAAAAACAATTCCTCATCAACATGTTGACTGTAGTTTTCAAGGAATATTTAAAAATGCAAAGATTGCTAATTAGCAGTGGGCTGTCAAAATGAAACTACCCACTCAACTCAGCGGAAAATTTATTCGTGATTTGCACTTTCTCGATACACTTCAACGACTGACATCCGCAGAAAAATACTGACTGAATAACTTTCTGCCAAATGTAAGAAGAGTTTGTTTCATAAAAGCGTGCTTCACTTGATTTAAAATTGGATTTATTCATAACAGAAATTCATTCAGTAATCTGCAAAAATTTTCTGTTCGCAGCTGAGCATTTTTAATATGACTCTTTACGGATAGGTATGCTTTAAGCCATCCATTTGACATGCATTTTATATTAGCTATACCCAATTTTAATTAAAGCTTTTTTAAATTAATTTCACTGATCCACAGTGAGTAATATAACAAAATTAAAAGCACGCGTAGAGTAATACTGCAGAAATGCAGATTCAGTAAAGAAAAAAGAAGAGAGAAATTTGTAAAGAAATTCTTTAGATTCCAGGGCATTTCAGATACTAAGATTTCCAAATAAATTCAAAACTGATGTTTCTAAAAACGAAGAATATTGGCTCATACTACATAAGTTATGATAACTATAAGAAATTAAAATCAAGATACCGGGGTTTCACAACACTTTCCGTTTATGGAGATTTAAGCTACATTACGGTGCTTTGCTATTAGTATGAGCTGCTGCTGCTTTGAGTGTCTTGATTGCTTATATGTTTAATTTCCTCCCTACTGCAGGTGTAATATCGGAGGCACCAAAGGACTGCAGGTGCAATATCGGAATGCCTTTGGGTAATATTTTTGGTAGTGAGATACCTAAACAACAAATAAAATCGTTAACTAAAGTAAAGAGATTTGTTTAAGCTCAAGGGAATATGAATTGGGTGAATCCAAAAGGGAAGGTTTTTGATGATTTTTCCAGAAGCAAAATGAAGCACGTGGTTCACAGACCAACAGTGTTGTGCAACAGATGATTTGTCAGTGTCGTTTTCAAATAGAAAATTCCTTTTCCTTGATTCTAAATTTTAAAACATTGTCTTTCTCTCAATGCATAGCAAGCTGCTCTGGTAATGAATGCTAAATCGCCGAAGAATTTTGTATGAAGAGGGTAGTGTTTTAGGAAAGAACTGCATATTATAATAGTAGAACAAAAACGGCTTGAAAAATGTTCTAAACAACTAAATATCAAGATAAAACTAATGTTAAAGAAGGATTTATTTTCCCATTAGAACTATAAGATTTTTCACCCTCTTCTTCTTATTTTTTAATACGCGCTCCGCCGTTAGGCACTACATATCAAGGGAGGAATGCCCCATGGAGGGCGTTTAAGAGAAACTGAAAAAATATCTCTCTTAATAAAATTCGAGAAAATAAGTTTAAATTAAATGCAGGAAAAAAAGAATGTAATTTAATACTCCATACAAGGAAGTCATGTGGTGTACACATTAGATTTGTTTTTCATTTGCACAGACATACATTTTTCGAGAGCATTTGCGCTAATATCTCTCGGTGCTAAAATATTTAAAAACAGCAAATCTTTAAAATTATTGATTGACAGTGTCGCGCGCTGGAGATAAAAATGTTTTTTCCATGCACTATTGCCGTTGCTCGTTTTGAAATCGTTGAGTTTGTTAATCAAAAATTAAACCTTAACGTTTTACAAATTATAAAATAGACAACAAAACAAATTCTAAATTCCAAATTCGGACTTCTAGGTGATTATATTCGGGTGAAGGCTACGTTATTCAAAATTTGATGGCTCTAGGTACAATTGTTTCCTCACACTGCGAGAAATATACATACATTCTTGCAGATTCTTCATTATTTAATTGCTTTAAATATAATACACGGCGGTATCACTTCGAGGTGTTAATTTGAAAAGGGATACAACGCTTTTTGTGATCCAACGCAATATGCCGTTTCAAGACTAATAGCTCTTCTGGACTAACGCTTCTTTGGGCTAATTTTAAACCAAATGTTTATTTATCTTTCTTGCAGAAATAAATATGAAGATTTTAAAAAATTTTATAGCTTTTGGCCTGTTGTGAGAACATTCTGGACCAAACCGGTAAGAATTCGTTCTAGAATCCATCCGTCTGCGGTATATCGCAAATTTTGTCGTCAAATGGGCGATTTCGCGCCAGATACGGCAACCTTGCCATTTTATGGCAACCCTAAACCCGCCTTGCAGGGAAGCTATGTTACTGCGGTTGGCATTTCGTAACGATATGATGATGAAAGTTTTCTATGTAGAAGATGCGACATCACTTCTCAATGAAGCTCCCGTAATTTCGTTCGTTATACTAAAGATGTGCGAGACCTCGCATTGTCGTGGTGGAACATGTATTTTTCGTGATTTACCAATTCTGGCCTTTTCTCTTTGATTCCTTTCTCTACTGTCATAAGATGTTGCTGTAAAAATTTAAGTTGATCGTTTGCTTGCTCCAAAGTAGCTCAAAATACACAGCACCTTTGTAATCCAACTAAATTGACAGCATGATCTTTTGCTGATACAAGGTAGCTTTCGATATGATTTGTGCTGATCCAGCACGCTTGTAGCATGATCTTTTTTGATTATGTTACTGTGGACGATCCATTTTCCCCCACCAGTGATAATTCGTTTAAAAAAAGAGTTGATTGCGTTACGTTTGAAACGCGAATCGCAAATATCATTATATTAAGTGATTTCTTTCAATTCACGCGAAACTCAAATATCGAGCTTCTTAAAGAGTAAGAAACCTTTCGCGATTTTCAACAGTGTGGGATGCATTTAACTTTCTTGCCGTCTGTCGCGCAGATATATGATGATTCGATTCAATTACGGCATTAATTTTGTCATCACTAGTTTCAGAAGATCGGCCAGAACATTCGTCATCTTCAAGTAAAAAATCTACTGAAAGAAATTTTTTAAACTAATTTTGACTCCTATGTTCCGTTAAGCGATCAAAACCATAAACTTCAAACATCTGTAGGTAAACACGAGAGATATGTGAAAGCAGAATTGAAAGCATTTTTACTTTGTAAAAATTAGAAAGTAAAAAATATTTATTTTTGTACCCTATAATTAAAACTGACCGTAAACTAACAGCTATAAACAAAAATGCACGGAATTAATTCCTATAGTAACCTAAAATTGTCAGCTGCCCTATCTGAAGAGAAAAAAAGTATAAGGTTGACAGAAGAATAACAAAACAAACATGGTAATATTTAATTGTACATACCGAAATTATACTTTCTTGTCAACCCAATACACGTCAAGTTGTAAGGTATTTCTCCGCCTTCTATGCATGCCTCAGTGGTGTAGTGGTCAGCACAGTCGGCGCGTATTTGAGAGCTCCGTATTTAGAGTCTCGGCGAGGACATTGCTCCTTTTTCACAGCTTCTGCTTCTAAAGAACCTTATGATTCTACGGTGGCCCTCGAACTGCAAAAGGTGGTGGATGATGATTCTCCACCACCAGGATTTTGCGATTGGGCTCCCTAATCCCCAGTCTTTTTAAAAAGGGGAGTATGTAAGGTATTTCTCCCGCCTTCTTACCATGCCTTGGTATTGTAGCAGTCAGCACACTCGGAGCATATTTGAGAGGTCCGTGGTTCGAATCCCGGAGAGGGAATTGCTCAGTTTTCACATCTCCTGCTTCTAAATAATCTAATAATTCAACAAAGAGAGCTTGAAATAATACTTTTGCCCCACTCTTAAATAATATTAATGCACAAAAAAGGCCTAATTCCATTTCAATTTTACAAAATGCGTTTCTCACAATCTTTTCATAAATCAATATAACCGGGAAGCAAATAATTTGAACAAATTACCTTTTGGAGCCTAAGTAACTTTCTTGAAAATAGTTATAACACAGTAAAACAAAATAAGCCATTTTCTAGAACAGTAAAACTTAAGCCTTTCTCACCAGTTTCAGAAAGTGAACTAATGCTTCGAATGCAATACAAGAAGCTATTATAGTTATTTTTTAGGTATTCATCGCCCTTCTCCTTGCATATTTTTACACTTGAACAGTTTATTGTTAATGGTAGTAAGGGATATAATGGGACTTGTGAGCAACCAACGCGATTCCCGGTTACTTATAATTACTTTAAGCACATTCAAGAGTCGTATGGTTCTTGTCTTTGATGCTCGCCTGCAGTTCAGTGAATTAAAATGTTCAAAGTATTTGAAGTCAAAAAGCATCCTTAAGTTTTACATGGGAGTTTGAGACCACGGATTCTAGGAGTAATACTCAAAATATTTCTGACTTTAAAGCTGCATTACAGTTTCTCATTATCTATGAGAAAGTTGCAGTATTGAGTGTTTAATATAATTTAGAATTAGTAAAATTATAAAACAAAAAATGTCTTTATGTGCTTCTTCTATATCCCAAATATGAGACGGAAAGAAAAACCTTGAACCTTTCACTGAAAAATATTAATATTAACTGGCCTCCAGAATTTCACCAGTTTATTTCTGAGAGAAGAACAATTTTGACAATTTTTGTCAGTTCTTTGAGAAAAATTGTCAAAATTTTTCTTTGAC
Organism: Stegodyphus mimosarum; assembly: GCA_000611955.2. Lineage (NCBI taxonomy): Eukaryota > Metazoa > Arthropoda > Arachnida > Araneae > Eresidae > Stegodyphus > Stegodyphus mimosarum. Next base: position 294,415 of record KK115652.1, on the reverse strand, counting down.
AGTTTTTGTCAGTTCGTTGTTAAGTTTTGTAATCCTTTTTAATTTTGTTTTAAATGTTCTCTTACTGTTTATTTTCTATTGTGTTTCATACTTACTTCTGTAAGTCCCATGTGGCACACGGGGAACTCCTTTTTTTTCTTTTAATAAAAGTAAAAAATAATAAATGTTATGAACTTAGTATACTAAGATGACTTTTGAGATGAGAAATGTACCAATACAATATCTTAGGAAACAAAAACAGTAAACTTTATTCTGTTAAAAATATAAGGTTAAAAAAAGGCTGTGTCCTCAGAAGAATGTATCAACCCTAGCGGGCTATTTGAAAAGTTATAAGAAAACAAAAATGCCATTAGAATGTTCCGGTAGTCTACCAATGGCCAAGCAATAAAAGCCGCTATATATTGGTAGTTCAGTCCGAGGTTTGAGTCTCGACAACACACTGACTGCATGGGCGATTTCGTGTTTTTCCGTATGTGTAACGTTTGTACGAACCAATTACTCTTAAAACGTTAGGGGCAGGGTATCCCTCGCCTTCCAAATAGCGCCTAAAGGCACAAAACGTCGTTTTCTTCTTCTTACTAATAAATCCCTCTGATCTGAATCAGATTAGATCCATAAGTTTATTTGCCTTCATAACTTCCAACACGAAATTAGGTCTCTCCAGCTGATCTTCAGGCAACAAGGCAACACGACTAAGTAGATGTTGTCCAGCAGCTTCATGGTTTTTACAATTGGCGGAAATGGGAAAAGTTTTAGTACCACAGTAATATCTGAGGGTTCTTAAATGTCCTGAAGTCAACGGAGTCAGAGTCGTTGTGTCTTCCCTGTGACTTTTCAAACCAATAGCAATACTAGGAAATGTATAACAATGCAATGAGTGCGTCGGTAACTGTCTCGAAGAATTGTTAATTAAAGCCTTTATTCTCGAGTACAGTTCAAGGTAGGTCAAAGGTTCAGCATAAACCTGATGAGGCATGGAAAGCTCCACCTTTGCGAAGCTATAAGCTATACTATTATAGTTTAGACTTACATGAAATGGTGTCCATTGTACACTACGCAAAAAAAAAGGAGGGGGACAGTTTTATATCTTTTGTTCTATTTGGCCGATTGACGAAATTCAAATTGCGCTTTTCATATCTCGAAAGCGACACCTAGGATATATATTAGATTTACATATAGCATTGTCCTAACATAGGTATTTTGACACAAAATAGAACTTTTTCTGAAGTAACATACCAATTTTTTCCATATTTCGATTCTACGATACATATTATGCCTAGATATTAAATTATATTATTCTTGGTGAGACATTTATGGAGAAATTTAAAAATTTATCTTGGCCCATTTGTTTTTAATTTGCGCCAAGAATAATTCGCTTGGCGAACTTCTTAATTTATAGCAACCAATTTTCCTTTCCTGTTTTTCATTGTCCACAAGTGGAAGAAAAGTCATCGTTCATACTTTCAAATAATTTTAACAGAGTGTGCATAAATCACACTTTCGTTATTATCGCTTATATTGAATACGCCAAATTTCAAAACGTGCAAAAATGTCAAATCACGTATATCTTTAAGACATTTTGAATAAAAAACTCTTAATTTTTTGCAGGTCTGCCTAGAAATACATTTACTTCAAGTTGATGGTGAAAATTTTATAGGTTAGGTTATAATTCAGAATTTTTTTCAAGAAATTTATAAAAATTATTTAAAAATACAAATTTAAAAAATAAATCATAAATAAATGGGGGAATTTTATTTGGAATGAATCTGAATTTCGAAATATAAAAGGAAAATTCAAATAAGTAATAACAAAAGAGATATTAATAAATATATACGAAATTCCTTTGTTGTTGTTGTTACTAATGCTCACTTGTCTGACAAAGTCAGCTCAAGCCCACGAAATTTCTCGTGTCAAGGAGCGCAAGATTACGCCTGTCGTTGGCAACAGCCTTGAGCACATAACAGGTGACAGTGCGATTTGGCTACTTCCGCC
>KK115652.1:268401-286981 GCA_000611955.2 Stegodyphus mimosarum | reverse complement strand
CTCTCCATATTACATCTCCAAGCAAAGGAAATTTAATTTTAAATTATTATTATTTAAAATTATTAATTTAAAATTATTTGGGCTTATTAATTTACTTTTAATTACTTTCATTATGAATATAAATTCAAACAAATAGCAGCTTTAGCGCTATTTTAATAACAGCTTCCTCTCTGTGTATTATATCTCCAAGAAACTTTTGTACTTTTGTCGCTAATTTAGACTAAACTTTCTTCAATAGAAAACTACTTATTACGACAACCCTTTTTGCTTCCATCTCTTAATAAGTACTTGCATTCCAGTCATTTGGTTTTAAAATTTCGAAGGCAAGTTGGTTAATTTTTGCTTACTAGTTTGTTTTTTACTACAGTTTTTAAACTTTAATTTTATGGATTATTTCTTATGATCTGTTGATTTTTTAAAATTTGTTCTTGAATCTACTTTTGTTTTTACTTTTGTTTTTGAAATGAAAAGAGAGTGTAATATGAAAAACTCTCTCTTATTTTAGTTAATTGATGTAGATTGGTTTATCCCCTTGATCAGTCGATTAATCTGCTGTCAATAACAGTAACTGGTTTTTCAATACGTAAAACGTTTACTTTTGATTTTGGCATTTTTGCGATTTAGTTTTTCCTTTACTGCGTTCAAAGCAAGGACGACTGAAATTTCTATAAATTTTTTAAATTCTGAAAAATATCTTTTCAATCATGTTTTTTTAAATTAAATTTCCGTTGCTTGGAGATGTAATATGGAGAGTTTTCTTTTTGTAATTTATAGTGAATTATTGCTTTATTACTTTGCAGCTTTATCGCAAGTCTTGGGCTTATTAATTTACATTTAATTACTTTCATTATGAATATATATATATATATATATACACTCATTCTGTTACCCGGCTCCGGGAGCTTTTTTTTATTTTTATATGTTGGTAATTTATTGTTTTAAATGTGATTGAATCTTGCTGTTCTTATGTTGTGGTCAAGGATTTTGTGCCTTTAATCAATACGTATGCAATAGCTGCAGAATTATCAACAAATTAAAAGCGTCACAGCTAAGCCTAACGAAGCTGTCATTTGTTTACATTTAAAACTGTTAGTGGAATAGGGAATTAAGTCTGTTTCTGTACCAACTTCAGTGTCTTTTTTTTCTGAGTAGGACCAAACGTAAACTTTCAGTTTTGTGAACCAAAAAATATATCTTCTTGCCCGCTGGTCGAATTGCTTGTTTTTGCATAGAAATTCCAGTTTAATTATAAAAATTTTGTAACTATTTTTAATTGCATTCTGTGTTTTATGTGTTTCTCTATTTTACAGTTTTTAGGGAAGTTGTTTTGAGGTTTTTTTATTCAGTTATTTATTTGTTTTTTGACCTTGCCGCGAAATCAAAACTGAATTATTTAAACGAGAAAATATCTCTAATGAAATTCGAGGAAAATACGTGTAAATGAAATGCAGCAAACGGTGTGTATAATTTGACACGCCGTACAAGGAAGTTTTACGGTGTTCTTAACAGATGTTTTAGTATGTACAATGGAATAGCATAAAGAAAGGATTATCACCAATTTGATTTCAAGGCAGTATAATTTAATTTCATTTTAATAGACAAGATAATTTGAAAAAAATAAAAATATTTACAGTAATCTGAAATAAAGACTGCGTAATTAGTTTACATTTTAAGACATTTAAGGCATCGGGGATGTGACAGAAAAAAAACGTAATGTTATATTTCTTATTGAGACGTTAAAAGTTAGCTGGATATTTCTTTGCTTAAAGAATACATTTTATATTTCCTAGAACCGTTTTGGCAATTTAGCGCAAATGTTTTCTCATTCATATGACAGTCTATTTTTTAATTCATCACTTGGAATAGGTAATGTGTTTTCATTTTCATGTTCCCTGCATTTATCAGATACGCTGCATTGGATTTAAATCTTGAAATCGAAAATGTATCTGCACGATTTCAATATAATTATACAGCAACTAACGAATAACATTAAATGTTATGTGTCTCGAATTGTTTCTTGTAAGAATTTGAATTTATTTATCAAACCGAATTTTGTGCAACTTACTTCAAATTCCACTTCATTGTAGTCATGTATATTTAAAGATCTACATTACTTTCACTTTTCAAAGTCCCGCAGCACACCGCAACATCCCATTTCATTGTCAGCGTTTATTCTTCTTTCATTTATTCTGGTCTGTTAGTGTTTCATCTGAATCATATAATATTAAATTTGCTTTTGTGAGTAATAATTATCTTACTGGGAAAAAATATGATCTTTTGTTAACGCGGAATTTACAATTAAAAAATGTGTTCTTTTATTCTTTTTGCCCTCACAGAATTTACATTTTGCCATTTGTCTTTCATGTTCACTAATTTTATGATTTTTAGAAAGATCCCAGCAATTCAAAAATGAGCAATTTCTTACTCTCGGTTTCCAGAATGTTTCACTGCCGTTAACATTGGATCATTCTAATTTTTTTGGGGGGGTGAGTTTGTTATCACGCACTGAATAACTTCAGAATGCTGCAGCAGTTCTTTATATGTTGATGAATTTTCGTACTCATTTTAGAAATTAGCTATTTCAAATTTAGAGTTAACAATTTTAGATGTTAAGGTAAAATAACGCGCCGAACAAATATTAGTTTAGAACTCGAACAACAAAAATCAGCTTTATATTTGCACACAGGACTATTTTCGATGATTTTTACCGAATCATCAAAACTAGTCCTGTGAAAATTTGAAAATATAACTAGGATTTGTTTTTGTTTTATAATTATTTTGTTTTATAATTGTGTTTGTATGTATTTACAAAAGATTTCACTTTTTTAAAATCGAAAATAAATTTTTCAAATTTTTATCAAAGTTTCTATCCTACAATTCGGCCATATTTACAAAAAGCAAATTATCAGCTGCTGTAAATGAAAAGGTGTATAATGCTGTATTTTGGGTAAAACCGTTTGAAAGATTGTTCATTTCGTTGACTGATAGGTTAATATTCATACGTGTACCAATTCGTTTTTTGAGACCTTTTCATATTTAACAATTACTTTTATATTACTTAACCAAAATGTAACAAAAGCTTAATTTAGCCAACTTGTACCCAATTAATACTGAATGAACAAAGATATAAATGTAAGAGATTTGAATTAAACTATTGAATATTCCTATTATTTTAAATTGGCGTCGTAGTAACTTATTAGCCTGTAGCGAAGGTATCCTATTAATTCTGAAAATTTCTGTATAAACTACATTCATTTGAAAATATCATATTTTCATGATCACAAACCTTAAATAATATTTTCATAATAAATAGAGAATGTGATAACATTCCTTTCCACAAAATTACATTAAGTTACATTAAATAGTACAAAGTCAGGTTAATGTATTTTGTTTTAAGGTATTCGACACTGAAATTTTGGAAAGTAGTATAAATAAATCTATTGTTAGTGCCGTGAATATTACTTCAAATCATAGAAACAGGTGATAAACATATTATCAAAATATAATTTTTGGATTTTCCTTACATTTTGTGTTAAAAATGTGTTAAATTTCAGGACTACTGGATATGCTTCCATAAAATTATTTATCGATATTTTATTTTTGTCGTTTATATTTAAGGTTAGATTTTATATCGTTTTGGTTATTTATTTTTGTCGTTTATATAATGTATAAGGAATTAAAATGTACTAATATCTAAGTAAAATGTCTATTAAATATGCCTGTTGGAGCATATATACTAGCCATTTTTTGAGAACTTTCTCTCTTTTCATTTACAATAGAATACATTTTACATATCCTTTTAGATACATAAACCTAAACTTTTAGTCCATTTATTTCCCAGTATTTCATAGGATGTTTGTGGAACGTTTCACAAAGTTACTATAGTAATAATTTAGATTCAAGTTATTTTTGGGGGAGGGAGTAACAGAAAAGCTGAAACCAATCAGTTTTTATCAAAAAATAGATATATAAGCAGTGTTTTCCCTCTTTCCAGTATGCCTTCGTGGTGTAACAGTAGCACACTCGGCGCGTATTCGAGGGGTCCAGGTTTGAGTCCCGGCGAGGACATTGCACATTTTCACGTCTCCAGCATCAAGAAATCTAATGAATCAACATTAACAAGTTTAATGTAATACAAACACAAATAGAAAGGGAAAATGTTGCCAAATATGAAAATTAAACTCGAAACTTAATTTATTCTCGAGCACGTAATTACAAACATAAAGGCTCAAAATCACCTTTTGAACATCACGAAAAGTATTGAAATGAACAGTTCTCATTTTAAAGTTATTTAGTGTAGTTTGCATACTTTTAGACAGCAACTTGTGGGTTCTTAAACAGAAACTCCCGGTTCACGGCGTAGAACAAGAACAGCCATAATTTTTTTTCTAACAACCGGTTATACAAAATAAAAGTAATTTTCGGAAGCCTAATTTATAAAGGCTAAAATAAAGTAAAAAACAATTTTTGAAAAATTTCATCAAAACTGTCGATTAGAATTTAGTCGGATAAATTATTATTGTTGTAAATGAAAGAAACAATCTATGTCATCAAAGAGGTAAATATCTATTTTTTTAAACTCTTCCATATAAACAAATGAAACTGTTACCATTTAAGTGAGAAAAAATATTTAATATAAGTTCAAGTTCCTTTTTCTAATAACGAATTTCTATTATCAAAATATAAAATTAATTTTTAAACACAATATTCCTTTGTTCAACACAATAGTTCACTTAACGTCATATTTTCTTTTTATTATTTAAGATTTATGGCCACTAACAATAAATTTACATTACTTCTCGCCGTTTCGGTTTCTGAGCTACTTTTGGCAGCTATTTTGATATTTTTACTGTTTCTATAAATTTTTAAAGTTGTTACTTTTATTTAAGTATGCTAAGAAAGCCAGCATTCAGTTTCGGAAAACAACTAGGTTTGGACAAATTTCTTTTGCCGTCTACATACTAAGAAGTCGTACGTAAACATGCGTGGGATGTTTGCTCGGCTGGCGCAATAGCGAAAAAAGCGAAAACAATGTTCAAAGTAAAGAACACAATGTTATGAGAATGGATGGAACAAAGTAACGGGATAGGAGAATCTTTGGAATATGAAAGTTTACTTGTCTGAAGACGCTGGCGCCGAAGATCGCTTGCAGGAGATGCTCGGCAGGGAGCATCCATATATTAGGCACTTAAAGGTGATGGTCGTCTGTCTTAGATTATTTTATTTAGAGAAGATTTGCTTTCAAACCTTTCTTTATAGTAGCCCTTTCACACTTTTTTGTACTACTGCAAGCGGGCTCCAAACGTAAAGCTTATTGTAAGAAATCACTTCCCATGTGATATGCCTTGAATTCTACGCAACCATTTTTCTGAGAACGTCTAATCACTTGTAAGCACGTGAACAATCTATGAGTAAGCATTTTTAGTTCATATCAGTGTGGAAAATCCGTTGCGTCTAGAGCTACAAGACTTTGAACACACGTGGTTTTGCACAACAGCACGTGCACTTTTAATTTTGAATTTTTTCATTTATTTATTTTATATTTTATGCAAACTTAATGAATTTCATGGATAAAAGATTCATGAAATCAATGCATGCGTTGTTTCTGAAGGTGCGTTGTTATATTGAAACATTCATCTGTTTATGACATCCAAAGATTAAAATTTCATAACTGCATGGAATATATATCTAAACTATACAAAAAAAGAATTTATATAGACTGTGGTGTGTGTAGGCTTTTAATCGTTAGATTAGAAATCTCTAAATACACTCGTTTGGAAAATTAAGAGAATTTACATATTATGTCCAATTTCTGAAAACCTAATAGTAGGATTTTTAATGAAATTTGGTATGAATATATATTTATAATAAAGAAAAAGACGTATATCTCGCACAAAAAAAATGTTATGTATCTTCCGTAATACTGGGCCATTGACGAAATTTAATTTGCCTTTTTCGTGTCTGGGACGCACAACGTAGGATATGTATTAGATTTATATATAGCGTTGTTCTAACAAGGTATTTTGACGCCAAATCGAACTTTTTCTGAAATGACGTATGCATTTTCTTCATATTTGTATTTTACGACTCAAATTATGCCAAAATGACAAGTTTTCTAAAAACTGCACGGCTAGGTTTTAAAAATTTACTCGTAAAGGTTTAACTCCTCAGTATTAATGTAAATTGGTATATATATATATATATTTATAAATATGTGTTGTTTTTATTAAACTTACTTCATAAACTTACTTACCCAGTTCGAAGGTTCAATCTAAATAAAATTAGAAGCTATTTTTGATTTGTTTTTAAAATGTTTTTTAGTGATTTTATAAATTTTTCGAAAAACATTTTGAATTATAAGATCAAAACATTTTGCTATCATCTTCAAGTAAATGTATGTCTAGCCATACCTGCAAAAAATTAGAATTTTTTACCCAAAATTTAAGAAGATATACATGAATTTATATATTGGAGCGTTTTGAAATTCTGCAGATTTAGAAGATAAGCGATAATAACACCAAATATGATTTACGCATTTTGTTAAAATTATTTGAAAATAGGAACGACGCACCTTTTTTTCCGCTCGTGCACAATGACAAAAGGCAAAGGAAAATAGGTTGCTATAAATTAAGAATTTCTCTAAGTCATTTATTCTTGGCGCAAATTGAAAAACGCGTGCCAAGATAAATTTTTAAATTTCCGAATAACTTTCTCACCAAATTTTACAGAATATAATATTTGAGCATAATTTGAGATGTAAAATCAAAATATGGAAAAAAAATCGGCATGCTAGTTCAGTAAACGTCTGATTTTGTGTCAAAATACCTATGTTAGAACAATGCTATGTAAAAATCTAATGCATAAGTTGGGCCTTCGAGAAAAGAAAAAAGGAAGTTTAATTTCGGCAATCGTCCCAGTTAAATGGGAGATATAGAACAATCCCATTTTTTGGGTGGATAAGGTTACCTTTCAAAAGTCATTTTATGTACGCGTAATTATCAGTAAAACTCATACTGCAGGCATATCCAAAATTCACGCTGTGATGGCGAACTAAAAATGAGTCGCATATGGGGTATATTTCTCTCTTTCATTTAGAGAAAGCGCGCAGCTTGATGGTATATTGCGCAGGAGGCAGTAGAGGAGTCTCTGTGACAGCCGATCCCACTCGTGCAGTAAAGCGGTTTTCAACTCCGGTATGTCTCTCAAAAGGAGATGGCGACATGAAATTGATCGTTCAAGAAATTCCAGATATCCTCTATAGGATTGAGGTCAGGAGATCTTGGCGCTTGTTGGCCAATGCACACGGTGAATATTCTCACTTTCCAAGCAATCGTGGACCAGCTGATCCCTGTACGGGCGAGCGTCGTTGTCCATTAACAAAAACCCTGGACTGACTGAGCCCCTGAAATGTCAAGCATAGGGCTCTACAATTTCCTCTGTGTGCCTCATAGCAGTCAGGAAGCCTTTTTCAAGTACATGCAGGGGTGTGTAGCAGTCCAACATAATGCCTGCCCATCCTTGATGATAGAAGCATGATATCGTGTTCCAGGCTCAGTTCAGATACATGTCGCAGGCAATCAATGTCCAGGATGAATCTCGACTCATCTGTAAAACGCAAGCTACTCCACGGAAGTCTGTCCAAGGCACATGTTATCTGCACAGTGATAAGCACGTTTTCTTGTGTGTTGCAAAGAATAGGACGCAAAAAGTGGGTCTTCTGGCATACAACCCTATCTCATGAAGCCTCCGGGCAACTGTAGACTTGAACTCGGATTAGAGTGGTAGTTATACTGCTCACGTGAAAGCTGTGAAGCTGTAGCACTCGTGCCTCACAGCACTGAAAGTGCCAAGTAACTATCCTAATTCGTTGTTGTGGATTTTGGTTGACCTCAATTGTAAACTGTGAAACACGGATTTTAGTGGTAGCATACAGCTCATATGAGAGCTGTGAAGCTATGTGAAAGCACTAAAAGTGTCAAATAACGATCCTCAATCGTCGTTGTGGCCCTAGATCCATATCAAGTCTTGGATCTAGGGTCCTGAAACTATTTTCACAAATTGCCGTTGAAACACTGGGCGTGACACTGGGCTCTGACATTTCAGGAAAATTCCGATTTTGTGTCAGAATACCTACGTTTGTGCAGGATGTACTTCTGTTATAATGATATACACTGAAGTGCCAATGAAGTAGGGATAGCAAGGGCTATGCAAATTGTGTAGCGCTGCCCATCGTTTATGTGCAAGTGAGGGCGCTGTGGTAACTGCATATATAGCGCGTACTGTGGTTGCTCTGAATTAGTTGTTGGAATTGTCAGCATGGGTAACTGCTTGATTTAGACGCCTTCGATCGCGGGCAAATCGTAGGTGCGTGACGCACGGGCTATTCAATTCCCGAAATCGTCAGACAGCTAGGATTTTCCAGGTCAACAATATCAAGAGTATAACAAGAATATATAGATGGTGGACAAAAACTAGCGATCGGGCAAACTGCAAAGGACAATTAGCCTTGACAGTGCGTGGTAACAGACGGATCAGGCTTATCGCACGTAGCCAGCGAAGCCAAACATTAGCTAAAATTACCATCTAGTTGAATGCCAGTGCCAGTCATACAGTCAGTAAACGGACTGTGCAACGCTCGCTTCACCGTATGTGTTTCGGAAGCCGTCGACCTACGAGAGTACCATTGCTCAATGCTTGCCATCGGGCTGCATATCTTGCCTGGGCAAGAGAGCACAGAGACTGGAGTGTAGAGGACTGGAAACTAGTAGCATACAGTGATAAGTCTCGATTATCACTACTTAATGTCGACGGGAGGCTGAGAATATGGCGTCAGGCTCATGAAGCCATGGATCCTGCATGCCAGGTTGAAACTGTACAAGGGCATGGTGGCGCAACATGGTCTGAGGTGTTTTTCCGTAGCGTTATTTTGGGTCTTTGGTGCGTGTACCATCCTCCCTCAGTACAATTTAGTACGTAGAGTTGCTGGGTGATCACCTCCATCCGTTTATGCTGTTCTGTTATCTGCATGGTAATGGAGTTTTCCAGGAAGACAACTGAACCTCTCACAAGTCCCGGTTGGCTACTGGTTGGTTAGTTGAGCATTCCTCTGACTTTTCTGTCATAAAATGGCCACCTAAAAGCCCAAACTAAAATCCTATTGAGCATCTTTGGGATGTTTTGGAACAAGGCGTGAAACGCCTTCGCACATCACCTTACTGAATTATGGACAGTTCTAGCCAATATTTGGCAAGCCATTCCTGTGGAACGTTTCTAGAAACTTGTTGAATCTATGCCTTATCATATGGCAGCCGTTATCAAGGCTAGAGGAGGCCAACTCCTTACTAGGTAGGTATCCCTAATTCAGTGGCACTTTAGTGTATACAGGCCGCGGATTGTTCATTAACCTTCTTTCATCAAAATTTTGTTTTATTTTAGACTTATGATACGATAGTTTAATTCTTGTAGGAAAGGAAAATTTGTACATTTTTTCCGAATAAATTAATAATAATTTTTTCTTTTTTTTTTCATAATTTTAGCTTATGAAATATTTCATTGGAATGTTGTTTTTAAGCATAGCTGCAAAATTTTTAAAAAAGCACAGAATTTTGTCTACTTCAGAAAGAATCGAAACGCAGTTCATTTGCGAAAAAAATTAAATCATTCTTTTACAATGGTTATATACCTTAATTTTAAACAATTTTTATAAGTTTTCAATTAATTTTAATCAAGCTGATTATTCAATGTCTGTCTTCAAATTTTACATTTCTGAAACATGTTATCTGTAACACTTTCCTTGATGATGGGGATTGTGCTTTAATAAGAGATTATCGTAAAAGCATTTCATGGTAGATGTTTGAGAAAGAAACTGAAATAAACAAGCAGAATTAGTCGCTATTTTAAAGCTGATTTTTAAATAGTTAAGAAAATAGAAAATATAATTAGAAAAATGAGAAATTAAAATTTTAACTCTTCTCTACAGAAGTCGTTGCAAGTTTGAAAAACTGAAATTACTGCAGTTTTTCTTTTATATTTCTTTATAGTTTTCATTTATACTGTTCCGTATAAAAGAAAACTGTGAAATTTTTGCATTTTATCACTCTTCAGTCACTTTTTGTACTAGTGTCCGAGATCATGGCATGTAAGGCCATTATCAAGGACAAATCGAAAATAAATACCATGCTTTGATCTCGCAATTAAGTGTTGATCAAGCAAAAATAAAAGTAATCCAAAATGACAACTGAAAAATGGATGATACATTGCCCTTACACGTCTTTTAATTTCGAGTTATCTAATGATGGCAGTAAATGTCATATCTTCCTTTCTTGTATTTACCTTCTTGTATTTACCTAATATCAAATGGTTCAAAATCCGAGTTCTGTTTCTTCTTCAGAAGGTAATTTTTCCTGCAAGCACGATGGGGAGAGAGCAGGGAAAGTGGTTTTACAGGTAAATATACATACTGTGAAGCGTCTTTTTAGGGAAATCTGAAGTTATTTTTTAGAAATGTAGCATTGAGTATTTGATGCTTGAATATTTTAAGCAAATAACTTTAAAATATGTCTTTTCTCCTAAAATCCCATTACAATTTAAAACTTCTTTAAAGTATAGTTGGTTTTTTTCTTGCCAGTAAAACCAATATTCAATTGTAAACAGCTAAAAACGTTCGTTTATTTTATACAACTCATTATTGTTATTATTATTATTTTACTTCCTAAACGCAAAAATACAACTTTCTTTGAATACGTGTTATTTCAGAAGTGAGTTTTCTATTTGAAAATTTCTACTTGCAGATTACTGGTGCTCCTTTAGCTCGTGAATTCATTCAAGGAATTGATTCGCTTTACCGAGCGAAAGAAAGATGATTCGTCAAAAATGGAGCGGTAGCTCTTTTGTAGCCAACCTGCGGAGAGCAACCTGCGTTATTGGAAGCAACTCAGAAAATTTCGATTCCCATTTTGTGGGAGAAAAGGAATGTTTAACCACCCAAATGAAAAGTGAGTTTGATTTTATTATTTCCCAACTTTCTGAGCAATGTTTATTCTGGACTTTTATTGTTAGTTTTATATAGAAAAGAGGTTTTCGGGAATCTCAAAATATCATTTGAAATAAATTAGTCCAGAGAGTTAGCGGTTCGATTGAGTCCCTCGATTCTCCCGATCCCACTGCTCATTCGATTCTTTCCGTTTATCGCTAGATCCTAGTAGACCGTTCCTGATTTACTCCTTGTTCCTGATCCCGTTCGACAATGTTATTCATTGTCAGTGAGTGGCGAATCGAAAAAAAAAGCCGATTCAATGTCAGTGACTGAACAATTCTGATCTGATCTCATAAAAGAACGGTTTTGCCCGCTTCTGTTGTATAATTTCATTGTCTCCCTCCGGACGTCGATTGGGGCAACCACCAACGTTCTAGCTAAAACCTGTACTTTGAGAGAATCGGCTCCTAGGGTACATAATCAGTCTTTGCAGTGACTAGAACTATAGATTCTTCAGTGTTAGGCTTAGGCTTATTCTCGGAAGGGAGCGTACTGGTACTGCCTTGTCTACCTCTTGGTTGTAGAGACGTTACAAGGTTATAAATGGTCGTCTTTGGGGTTTGGTTCTTCCAAGGAAGGAATGGATCTTAATGCCAGTCTTGGTCAACACTGAGAAACTATCTTTGAACTGACTTCGTTTTCTTTGTAGGTGACCGCCATTGTCAGTCGCCATTGACTTAATATGCTTTATACTTTGACTGTGGGCAGTTTTGTCGTCCTGAGTTGACTGGGGGAGGTTATGCCTCCTTGGATTGTTTCTGGAGGACGTGGTGCATTTAACTATGCAAGGGCTTCAAAAGAGCCCAGGTCTGAGAGCCTCCTTCTCCGGTGCACTGTATAGTTTGATCGCAAATACCACTCCCACAAGAAAGCACGTACGTGAACGATTCAAGTCTGTTTACTTAAGAGTTAAGGTGAATGGGTATAATTTGAAAGAGGAAAATATTTTACTGAAATATATTGAAGAAAGCAGATGATAATCAGTTCTTACGTATAACCTAAAAGTCTAAAGTCCTATAGTCTAAAGACATGAAAATGTGATTTTAAATACTTGTAACTTCCCTGATTCTCCATAGAGAAATGTTTTTCAAATTGATACTTCCACTAGAGTGTGTTAAGTGTTATTCCACGGGCCAAAACACGCCCTATTATCCGTGATCAGAGTACTTAAATGGTGTTAATTCATTTTTTCACTAAACCGGTCAACGTTTCATGGTACATCAATGAAATGATGTTAGAATAGTGCATCTTCTAACAGTCCAAGTCTCGTATGTGCCAACAAAACACGAAAACCATCATTTTGAACCAGTGTTTCTCAACCGCCTGTCCTTCCAAATTCAGAAGTATTATAACAGTATACCTATCGTCGTTTACAAAAGAAAAATATGAAAATCTGGCAACTGTGTATGCATTACCTCAACCTTTCTCGGTGTGTGTGGTGTTGTCTATTTAATTTACGTTTATTAGAATTAGGGAAGCTATCGTGATGCCACGAACGTGTATTTGAGGGTAATGAGTACTCATGTTAAAAGATACCTATTAGTTTTCAGTGGAGAAATGCTTATTATTCGTTGAAGTCCAGTGAATAATGGCAACTGTATTATTAGCGTAATAAACAGTATAAAATTCTTTAAATAAATATATTAACAAGAAAACGGGTTTTAAGCAAATGATAACGAAAGTTTTAAACCAAATTCAATAGCTATTTTGAATTCCGATTATTTCAGTTGTTGCCACTTCAGCAAAGGCAAAGCGACTCGAAACGTTTGACACGTGGTGCTTCAGTACGGTAGATCAGAGATTGTCAACCGCTTCTGTTTTTATATGCAATGATTTTGTGATTATGTTTTATATATATATGTATATATATATAAAACATAATCATTATATATATATGTATATATATTTTCCGATTTTTAGCCCAAAGAGCGTTAGCCCAGAAGAGCTATTAATTTCGTTTTGGCATTTTCCGTTGGAAAGTTTAAATGCCAGTTTTCTTTTCAAATTGTTGCCACAAAATATTATCGCCCTGTGTTATATTTAAAGAAATTGAATAATGAAGAATCTGCATGAATGTATGTATATTTCTATCATTGTGAAGAAAATAGCGGTACCTACAACCATCAAATTTTGAGTAACGTACGTTTCCGCTCGAATATGGGAATCTGGAAGCCCGAATTTGGAATTTGTTTTATTAGCGATTTAATATTTTGTAACACTCGACGATTTCAATGCGAGCGACGGCAACACTGTACGAAAAAAACATTTTTTTTCCTCCAGCGCGAGAGACTGTGTATCGGAAATTCTAAATATATGCTAATTTGAAAATTATTGTATGATATTGCTGTTGAATTGAATTTTATGGTTTAAGTGCGAAGAATATGATATTTAATAAATAAATGTAACACACAAAAAAGGCCCCTAATGTAAAATCCTAATGTAATATCGTAATGGACGTAATGTAAAATTTGAAAGCTTTCAGATTTTTTTGTCAAAGGTTTATTTACTTATATATAATAATTATACTTATATTACAGTATATGATTATCTTTATATTTTATTATTGCAGGCAAATAATAATAGGAGTATTACAATTAATAGTAGTAATTCTTGAACACCTTGCAATTTTTTTTTGGCAAGGACCACCGGTCCGTGAAATGCTTTTGTAAATTTTGTTGGTCCACGAGCTAAAAAAGGTTGATAAGCAATGTTTTAAACAACACTAAAATTTTTTTAAAATGACAAAATGAAGTTAAAAAGCTTGTTTCTTTAAAAGAAGCATAAATACGACTATTTATTTGCTTAATAACATCGATGAAATAAATAATCGCATTGTTTTCCTAAATATAATTGCAGGTTGGTTAGGTCTACATAATAGAAAAATATTAATAAATTAAATTACTATTACTTGAATCAGAAAACTGTAATTTGTTTACATTGGTTTTCGCGAAATAATTTATCAGAATTTCAGCATTTAACTGCGTTGTAAATCTGTTTATTCTGAAGTAACAGCAAAGTTTTCATTTCGTTTTCGACTGTAGATATTAAGAACGGAAAGATAGGTAAAATAAAAACTATCTAGTTGTATATATGAAGAATTAAAATCGATTCTGTAAAATAAATTAAATGAAACTAGTTAAGTAATTATTTTAATGTATGTTTTAGAGCTATGAATTCGTATTTTTAAGATGAGAACTCTTTCAAAAATTTGATAGTGAATAGTATTTCTGTTATAAATGTAAATTCTAGGAATATTTCCTTAGTAGTTATTTAAATGACAATTTCAGATAGACACCTTCGAAATGTATTAAAGGAAAATAAACCTGGTGTAAAACGAAAGTTACAGTACCTAAACCGTGTTAAACGAAAGCGAAGTGAAAGGAACGGTGCAAAAGTAGAACTGTGTGTATCGTATTAAACGATAGCGCTTGAAATTTATCAAAGCTTCTTTTTTCTCACATTTTTTACAATGATAAATTTCAGAGCATGATTTATTCTGTGTTTCCAAAAAAAAAAGAGGAAAAATCGTTCAGTTTAAAAGCTTAATTTGCGTATGAAAAGATTAGTCTCAAAATATCCTTTCATTGGATTCAAGACGAAGAAAATAGATTTAGCGCAGTTTTGATTACAGAAATTTGCCTCAAATTTGTACAGCTTCAGATTTACTCGTGTTATGAAACATTTCTTCCCTTCTTTTTATCAAAGTGATGTTTTCATATGATCAATATTAGCAGGAGGTGAATGACCAAATATATGGATATTTTCAGATAAACTTATATGGTCTGATATTTAAATATTTACAATATATTCCCAATATATATGTTCTAATAAATGATTGTCGGAAGTAAAGTAATATTTCATGACATATCTATTAAAAATTAAATGTTCTTTGCCACTAAATAGTTACTTCGAAAGCAAGAATTTAAGGTTTCGATTCAGAATTTTAACGTGTTTTTTTATGTTCAAATTAACTCAGAGTAATTTGAAGCTAATTGATAAATTTCAGGATGTCGTTGAGTTGCTATCTCACTATTAGCAAAGATTAAGTGGCAATCAGGCAATAAGGCAGACGATCTTTAATATAAGTTTGGCCAGTTTGCGACAGCATTTTTCATTGCTTGATTGCCCGAGGCAAGAAACTTTCAGAAAAGTTGTGTTTACTGCTTTTATGAGCATGGTATAGAATTAATTAATGCACATTCTATACAAATTTTTTGCATAATTGTAGAAACGGTATAACCCTATAGTATTACTTACCCGTAGAAGATATGATTAATTCTAATAACATTGATTTAAACAGTTTAAAAGACCTATCAGCGACCGAGCACTAAACTCGCTGAGCACTGGTAATTCGTTTCGAGGTTCCAATCCTTCGAACGGACTGTTGCATGGGTGTTTCCGTAGTTTTTTCCATGTGTAATGTGTATACGAGCCAGTTTCCTTTAGAAAATCCTCCACGAAGGCATCCCTACCCTCAGGCAGATAGCTCCAGTGTTCTTTGCCATAATCAAATATAACAAATACAACAACAAGATGAACAGTTTAAAGGCTACTGAAAGCTGCTTCATTCACACATGGTTAATCGTTTTGCAACTGAAGGAAAAAGGTATTATAATATTCTTATAATGCTTTCATATTCTTGATACTGTCATTTATCTTTCCATAGTCTTTGGTTATCTACTTTGGTATATCATGGTCATTAGATTTATTTTAAAAATATCCTTAATAAAAGAAGCAATATTGTGTTCCTGTCTTAATAAACATGACATCACATTATTTCGTCCTGCTGCAAATCGATTTTTATGTGTCCTTTGCCACGCAATAAATGCTAAACAGATGTGATAAAAATAAACATCAAACAGGACTGACATTAATTTTCAGTATTAAGAAATTATTGATTTTTCAGGTAGTTTTGTTTGTCCAGTGTTTTACAATTCACTAATAAAAGGAGCTGAATTTCGGGTTTGTTTTATGACCTATGTTCTAATCCAAAAATCTGCTTACTTGCATGTAAAATTTCAAATCATTTTGTCAACTGATATTTACATTATTATTAAAAAGCGCTTCATTTTTATATACTTATTGCTATGAAAGATATATACATATATATATGGTTTCTACCTGCAGTCAGCCACAAAATACAAAACGTGTCGACAAAAGATAATTTAATTCTTCTTGAATCCTAAATCTGAATCATTTGGAAAGAGTTTAAATGAAAAAATAATGAATAAAAAGTCACCACGTGACACCACGTGACTTCCTTATTACACACTTTTATTTGATGCATTTCATTTAAGATTATTTCCTCAAATTTCATTACAGGTATATTTCTCATTCAATTAATTCCATTCTCACTTCGCGGGAAGACAAAAATACATTAGAACTCGAAACATCTTTATTAAAGGTTTTAAAATACAAAAAAAAACATAAAACACGAAATATAGTTAAAACAGTTAAAAAAAGAATTTTTACAATTAAAATTAGAGTTTCTACTCAAAAATAAGCAATTCGGCCAACGCGCAGGAACACAGATTTTTCCGTGCACAAAACTGGAAGTTTACTTTTGGTTTCACTCGGTAAAAAGACACCGAAGGTAAAGAAACTGACTTAATCCACTATTCTGCTAAAGAGATTCCAATGTAAATAAATGGTGGCTACATTAGGCTTAATAGCACTGAAACAACTTCTAAATTGTTGATAATTCTACTAGTATTGCATACAGATTAAGTAAAGGCACAAAACCCTTAACTGGAATATAAGAATGTTATAATTCAGTCCCTTTTAAAGCAAAATATGCATAATTTACCAACATGTAAGACTAAAACCTGAGCTCACCGGGCCGAGTACCATAGTGAGTATTTATATATATATATTATATATATATATATATATATATATAATATTTTTGTTGCGACCGATTGCAACCAAAGATGGAGGCCCACAACTACATGTTGTAGGAATCCCATGAACAAAATTTATATTATGCGAGATACATACATAGGTACGTACGTATATACGTCACAAAGAAATATTTCCTGAATTCACTTTAAATCTATCCTACAATCCGTTTTGGGAAAAAGAATTCTTTATTCTATACCTACGTAGAGATATCACACAGAAACTTAAGCTAAAATGGATTCAAAAATGGTCAAAATGGATATTTCCGTTGAAATATGATTCCCGAAATTTTTCAGTACTTCATTTACTTCGTACAAGGAAGTAAAAAACGATATTTAATTTATTGTATTAAATTCTTACAATGAAACGTTGTAGAGACATTAGGTTATTTATAAGCAGGAGACAGAAAAATGAGCAACGTCTTCGACGGGAATCGAACCATGGACCTCTCGGTTACGCGTCGGACATGCAGACCACTAAACCACGAAGGCATGCGAAGAAGGCGGGAGATATAACTTATAACGTATGAAATGGTATTAATTCCAGTGAAATGAATGAATACAAACCAAAGTTATGAAAGGAAATAGGAAGTCGAGATTAGAATAAAATTTAGGAACTGCATGAAGTATGGTCATACTCAAGCATGTTTGTAGAGACATTAGGTTATTTAGTAGCAGGAGACATGAAAAATATGCAATTCCTTCGCCGGGAATCGAACCACGGACCTCTGAAATACCGGCTCAGTGTGCTGACCATTACACCACGAAGGCACGCTAAGAATTTGGGAGATATACCTTATATACTCCCCTTTTTAAAGGGCGACTAGGGTTTTAGGGGACCTAGTCGCCAAATCCTGGGTGTGGAGAGTCGTCATCCACAACCCTTTTAGTTCGGGCGCCAGTGTAGAGACATTAGGTTATTTAGTAGCAGGAGACATGAAAAATATGCAATTCCTTCGCCGGGAATCGAACCACGGACCTCTGAAATACCGGCTCAGTGTGCTGACCATTACACCACGAAGGCACGCTAAGAATGTGGGAGATATACCTTATATGTTGGATCTGAGAAATGTCGTTTCTCCTTGTAAAGAACAAGAAAGATTGCCATTTGAATGAGAAAGCACTGAAGTCCATAATGTATTTTGATTTTACATAAAGTCTGTTATGTTACACGTTTTTGTTTTAAATAAATGTAAGTATAACCACTTTTATTATACACACATACACACACACATATGTATATATATCACTACATGATTTTCTTGCCTCTTGATATGTTTTGCATTTCTGAATATTCTTTTATATGAACTTAACAGGGATATATTTTGGTACCATAAACCCGTCATCTCTCAAAATAATTTATTCTTGATACCTCCAAGAGATTTTCAGAAACAGCCAATGCAATGTGACTCATCATTTTATCTCAGCTTCTGATTTAAACATCAATAACCAGCAACAAAGGTTTAAAAAAATCCTCCCATGTTCCTTCAGCACTTTCCTTAAACGTCTCAAAAATGTTATTCCCCGTTCTTTTTCTGCATCTGAGAGCCGATTGAAAAGTTCTAAACAAGCCTTTTGGAAGAGGTCCAACAAAATTTCTACCTCGAAAAAATACTTCTTGGGCGGAATTTTATTATGTCGTTCATTC
>KK115652.1:252340-268375 GCA_000611955.2 Stegodyphus mimosarum | reverse complement strand
ATAGGCCTTATTGGACGTTGTGGGTGGTAGAGCGCTTTTCAGCCTTGTGATTTAGCACTTTCAACTCGGTTTGGCCTTTCTTGGATGAGCTTTTAAGCAAACTGAATGCCATTCAAGTTCCGGTCCATTTGAATGGACAAATAATTTTAAAATATTTTCGCATTTGTAGAAAATGTTACCAGCTTTCTGATTTAGGACAGAATTCTAGAGAATTCTGTATTTCAAATATATTGGAAATAAGACTTCTGATTAAACGTGCCCTTTTTATTCTTTTAAATTTTTGAAAAAAGGTGAAAATTTAAAAAATATTGTCAAAGAAGCCCGCCTCTTAAAGACATACTTTTAGAAATTCAGTTTCTGTTGTTTAAATTCAGAACAAATCTTATAAGGTATTTCTCCCACCTTCTCCGCATGCCTTTCGTGGTGTAGTGGGCAGCACGCTCGGTGCGTATTCGAGAAGTCCGTGGTTCGAGTCCCAGCGAGGGCACTGCTCATTTTTCATCTCTCCTGCTTCAAAATAACCTAATGTCTCGACAGCGGCGCCCGAGTTAAAAGGGTTGATGATTTTACACTACCAGGATTTGGCAATTGGGTCCGCTAATCCCCAGTCGCCCTTTAAAAGGGGGCGTATATAAGATATTTCTCCCGTCTTTTTGGCATGACTTCGTGGTGTAAAGGGGTCAGCACGCTCGGCGTGTATACGAGAGGTCCGTGGTTGGAGTTCCGGTGAAGGCATTGCTCATTTTTCATCTCTCCTCCTTCAAAATAACTTATCTTTACAATCTAATTTCCTGAAACCCGACGTAGCTTAAAGAATACACTACGTTTCGTCTTGGAAAGAGCTACGCATATGAGCGATACGCATAATTTTGTGATTTCCTCAACAAGGTGCGTTCTGAGCGTTCAAAACACATAATTATTAACATAACCCAAATTTCAACACAGTATTCTAAATAAATTGTAAATACCAGTATTCTAGACTGACATTTTTACAATTGAAGAATTTTGATGAAACACTTTCGGTTAAGTTTTAGAGATGGTTTATTTGATTATAGCAAATCACTGGAGGACTATCTGCCTAAGCGGAGAGATGCTTTCGTGGAGGACTTTTAAGGGAAACTGGCTGGTATACACGTTACACATTGGTAAAACCATGAAAACGCCAATCAGCCAGCCCGTTCCCCGGGATTCGAACCACGGACCGAACTACCAGTGTTTCGCGACTTTACCGCTCGGCCGCTAATGGGCCCTAGGTTTGACAGATATTAGTAGGAACATTCCAGTGCCCTTGCTGGGATTCAAACTTCAGACCTCCTGACTGCTAGCTGGGTATGCTTCCAATTACATCAATAAAGCACGTCGTAAGGAAAGAAAAAATTCCTTAGAAGGTTAGGTTAGTTGACTGTGGTAAACATGAGAGGGCTGTTTGCCTAAGAGAAGGGCTGTTTTCGCAGAAAACGGCTCCTATTCACCTTACACACAAAGAAAACCGCGAAAATCAAACATGCAGACATCCCTTTCGTTTCGGCTCGAATTCGGGTCGAAATAGTATTCATTGGCCTTAACCTCTCGGCCACTGATGGAGGAAACCAGTTTAAACACTGTCCGATAGAAAATTTTATAAATTTACAACGTATCTTTTTACAGGGTCCTTGTTGCTAACAAATTCACGTTTTGCGTTCTGTGAAGTATTAGACGATAATTTTAAATATTTAAAGTGAAGGTTTATGATTATTAGTTTGGCGTTCCCTTCCCAAATGGAAAATGCCAATTTAGTTTCTTTCTTTTTGTTGTCACGCATTTAATAGTGTTCTGTGTTTGCTATAATTATTCGAATTTTCATGCAGTGTCTCTTGAGCTACTATTCTTTGCTCAATGAACAACTTTAAATTTGCATTTGATAAACTGAGAAATTTGTTATAATGGAAAATTAGCGTTTACAAAATTCTTGCGAGTAGTTTAAATTCTACAGAAGGCAAAAAATATTTCTCTTTTCTTACAGCACCTTAACAAAACATAATTGCTTAGCAACAAATCTCTTAAAGAATATAATCAAAGTACAAATGAAAATTTTAAATAACTTTTATCGCTTTCAATAAAACAAACTTCAAAACTATATGCAAATCTCAAAGCAATAATTTTGCATCTACATAAAATTCCAAACAAAGTAAAGTAATTTTTTTGTTTTTTCGCATTTGTATATTTCAATTTGGATAATCGGTAAATCAAATTAGGCTATATTATTCTCACTAATATAAAAGTAATTACAAGTAAGATGATGTCAATATATGACAAAACATTGTTTGTTTCTAAATCAATTAGGTAATCAGTTTTAAGCAATACAGTAAGTACACTCGGATTTCATAAAAGATTTTAAAAAAAATAATGAAAATGCTAAAATTCAGAATTTTTGTAGAAACGACAATGCTAATAATAAATGTATAAAGATAGCTTCGAAAATCTATTTTCACAATCTCATTATTACTTCAATGATGTTGTATTGCCAACATTTAACTTCAGTATCGTTATTTAGGTACTTTCATTCAATTTTTTATCCCTGGCAGTATTCTTTTCTTGGAAGTTATATTCAATACAGTTACAATTACAATTACAATAAATGTTTTTGGCAAAGGAATTTTTCTGTCTATTTTCGAAATCTTTACTATCAGTTCATCACTCTCTTAATTAAAAAATTTTATTTGGAAGTAAATGTTTGTTCAAGAATGGTTTCAAATACCATCATAATTGTTGTCTCAAACTTGAATCAGCATACCGAAGAAACTTGCAATTGGAAAATACAAATAAGCATCCAAACAGTGATGAGATCAAAAAATAATATTTCTTACAATTTGCTCGACGGCAATACAAATTGGTAACTGGAATTGGTAGCAATGAGTAGTTGAAACATTTGAAGTTTAAAACTGCCTGTTAACACTGGATGCCATATTTTGAGATGAAAATTTACTGTCAATATTTAATTATTTAAAAAGGATTGTTAGTTCTCATCAGACTGCGTATTTTTACTTCCTTGTACGAACTAAAGGAATTATTGTAATCACGAAAAATTTCGTGTATCGTATTTCAACGAAATGTCCCTTTTGACCATTCTCGGATTCATTTAAATCATTTTTTTGCGTGATATCTGTACGTACGGACAAAATAAAGGACTTTTTTTCCCAAGCGGAATGTAAAATAGATTTAAAATTGATTTAGAAGAGATTTTTTTTGCTTGACGTCTCTACGTACGTACGAACGTATTTATGTATCTCGCATAATTCCAAATGAGCAGTCCTAGAAAGTTAAAATTTTAAGTATAGGACTGTTATAACATGTAATTGTGTATCTCATATTTTCCTTGTAATTGACCGCACCAAATATATATATATATATATATGTATGTATATGTACACTCCCACCTTGTTAGCCGGCTCGGTAGGCTCAGTATTTTTATTCTTAAACATAGATAAATTGTGTGTTGTTTACCTTATACGTGGTTCAGTTGTGTTGCTCTAATGTTCCGATTAAAGGTTTTATGCTTTTAGTTAATTTGCATGCAATAGTTGTAGAATTATCAACAATTTAAAAATGGTGCTACGCCTAACGAGGCCTCCATTTGTTTACAGTTGAAACTCTCAGTAGAATAGTGAGTTAAGTCCGTTGGTGTATCTAGCTCGGTGTCTTTTTGCACAATGGGACATAAAGTTAACTTCCAGTTTTCTTTTTCTCCAGTGGCTAGACAAAGAGTTACAGGGCACTAAAATCTTACAAGCAGAGGTTACAAACAATAGAACGAAGAACAAATGGACCAGAGTCATTGCGTGAGGAGAGCTCTTGCCTCCCAGTATCTCGACTCCTCTGTAAGACCACGAAGAGTCCCACATCGAAGCAGGCGGTCTTAGTCCGTTTCTTCTCCAAAGTCACAAAGTGGGCAAAAAGGATCGCTTGAAATGTCTGTGCGGTGCAGGTGGGCGCCAAGGTAATCACGTGCTGTAGTCGGACAGAAAACCGTAATTGTATTGCGTCTTGGACTTCGAGAATAAGAAGAGTAGGACTTACCATTCTCCAACTTACAATTTTGTGCCGAAAATTTTGTCTTCTTACCCACTGGTCGTATTGTTTGGTTTTGCTTAAAAATCTCTAACCGTAAAATTTGTTTTTTAAATGTTAACTTTTTAATGAAGATGTTTTGAGGTTTCATGTATTTTTTTGCTTTGCCGCGAAAGGAGAACTGAATTGATTGAATGAGAAATACATCTCTAATGAAATTCGAGGAAATACGTTCAAATGAAGTGCAGCAAAAAATGTTCATAATTTAACAGGCTGTACAGGGAATTCATGTGGTCTGTACAGATATTTTTGTGTTCAAGACTTTGTGTTCAAGACTAAGTAGACTTCTATGCGTAAGAAACATTTGAAAATAATATGTGATATTTTAGTCGTAGCTAGCTAGAGATGTTATGCATTTATTTCGAATGCAATTTTCAGCCACAGTGTACAATAACATGTCAAGAAACAGTAATTAGCTAGATTATTTAGCCATTGTTTCATTTCTTATAATTTAGCATTCGATATGAATCCATGAATTCTTCATAACACGAATTTAACTTCGAAATATGAAAAATATGAATATTTGTTAAGTGAATACTGAATTTTTAATATCTTTTAACATATAGACAAAAGAATTTCGACTGCTAAAGTTTTTCCGTTCGAGAAAATAGATCAGTTCAAGTTCAGTTTTACCCTTCAGTTTTTCTTTCCATGTTTGCTTATGTAAAAATAAAAAAAGATATTTCGAATTCTGTTTCTTTCACGTAAGTTTGTTAAAAGCATTTCTTATTTTGTATTTTCTTCAAAAAATACGAGAAGGCTTATTGGTTCAATCTTTAAGCTCCAACATATACATTTGTATGCGTAATATCTTAAAAATAAGATTGAAATCCAAATATTTGTTCATTTGAAATATATAGTGATGTTTGCGTGCTAAACAGTCTGTGCGTATTAAGCATTTCTGTATAGTAGCTCAAAAATGTGCTAATTTGAGAGAGAAAAACGAATACGATTAATATTCTGGTCATGACTGCATACAATGAATTAATATGAGAAATAATTCATGCTTATATGAATATAGCATTGTCATCTTCTGTTCATGCTGTAAATTGCTTTTCAGAGACCATGAAAACTTCAGGTTTCTCCCCTTTCAATTAAGGAATTTAGATGGAAGGGGAAAATAACAACTTCTTTTTGGGGATAATTTCATAAATGAATGTCTATTTATCAAAAAAAGTCAATCCATTTTATTTCTTGTCTTGATCTTCCAAAAACTAGAAACTTTTGTTGCTTAGTGTCTTAATTCGGCATCATTGCTCAATGAAAGAAAATAATCTCTGATTGCATCGGCATGCAATCTGCCTTACTGATGAGGCTATCGATCTAATATATCTAGGCATTAATATTTCAAAGAAAACCTCGCTCAGCTTATTGAGGGTGTTCAAAGTAATCTTGTACATCATAACCGACCCATCAGTCTGTTATCAGCACTAGCCAAATTGCTGGAACGTCTACTGATAAACATAACAAAATACCACATCTATAAAAACAGCCTCATCACATTAAAGCAGAGTTTCTTTTTCGTTTTTCCCCCATGCACCCCTTTTTACCAATGACAGACGATCATTTCCATCCTACTATCCAAAATTTTAAATATATTCTTTTATTAAAATTTAAACTATTCTTTAATGTGTCTTATAAATTAAACAAGGAAAGGTACAGAAATCGTTGATAAATACCAAAACACGAAAAAAAATAGATTTTTATATACATAAACTAAAGCTAAATACTTAACAGATAAATGAAAGGCTGAATGCATTCTTCCTGAAACTCCTCTAGTTCGAATCTCTGATAAAGCAATGTGGATTTAAAACAAGTCCAGTGACTTTTGCCTCGGATGCAGCAATATACCAAATTCATTACAGCAAGTTTAACCAACATCATTTGGCTATGTTATGACTGGATCTACAGAACGCATTTGGCTTCCTCTGGCTGGTCTACCATCAGGCAAGCGCTCAAAAAGATGCAATGCCCGCAGAAGTTATATTTATTTACCAAAAACTTCCTAAATAACAGACAAAGTATGGTGATGCATGACAATAACATCATCATCAGAATGCAAATCAGACATCTTGTATTAGCGCGAGCTTCTGGAAAATGACTTTCAATAGAATGGATTTTCATTAGACTATTAATGGCTGCATCATACTACAGTATTCTCCTTTGCCAATGATGTTGCCTTCCTGGCCGATATCACAACAAGGGAATAACTTCAACCCTACCTCTTCCGCAGCATCAAATTCTGATTCGTCCGTATAAAATATCTGGCTCTCATCGTCAATAAATCTGGCACTCCATTACTAGAAATCCGAAGCTAAAAATAGACAACATAGAACCAAACGTGTGAAAACAATAAAATATCTAGGATTACAATCAACCAAAAATTCAGCTTGGATTCCTCTCCTCCAAGGAAAAAGAATAAGAACAAAAACAACATGATCGCTTAAGACGATTAGAGGCTGTAGGTGAACCTTAATCACTACACGATGAAGTTGCTCCTCCAAAGAGCAATAAAGAAGTAATCATTACTTACGTTGCTACTATCTGGGCATTGTCATGACGGTCAAAAAACTTCGCACACTCAGCTCAATCCAATGTTCTTTCCAGATCAAGATGATAGGATTCTTTATTACCACATCTACAAACGTTCTACAGACACTCTCTTGAGGTCTTCCCCTTCCCATTCAAGTCAAAACCGAAGTCGTAGTAACTAAAAATTCTGTAATTAAAGGAAACTAAAACTTTTAATAGTGTTACCTGAATCCAGAAGTTTACGAAGAAAAACCCTAACGTTTGACAAGCGCCTGGTAAGAAATCTTAACAACCTTCAGTGATCACGAACCAACCACTACCGGAAACCGAGTGCACAGGTCCAAACATTGAGCGAAATGTCGCTTGCGGCATCATCACTACATCAACTTCAGATCATAATTCAACATATCAAGGACGTTCTGATCAAAATGAAAGCGTATACCAAGCCTAGCTGACAGCAGTCGTTCCAGCATGATTTGTATCCTAGAACCCGATAGACTAATGTCATTCAGATTAACCACAAGAAATTCATCATCATCTAGTGCAGAGATCACTGCAACTGCGAGGAAAGGAACGAGCAGACTTTTTCGCCGAAAAAGGTGGAAGAAAGCAATGTTCCGACAAAATTGAATTCCCATGGTTTAGATTTGTCCTAGAACTAAAGCTTAAAACTTTCCACATGACAAATGGCAACATTAACGGGAGCAAGAACACCAAGGGCGTCTAACCTTCATTTTCGTACCAAAAACGGGTGAAAATATAGCCATCACTCCTCTCTTCCTCTCCTGGTACGTTTCTGGACACAGCCCCTTCCTCAACGAATTCCATAAACGAAACGCGGTACTTACAGATATATAGAAAAAAGGGAGATACACTTCGTTATATTTTCCACTGGGCTCTAGAAGAGCACCCCCATTAGGTATTCTTAGACTCCATTAGATATTCCACAGATCCTGTAACTGAATTCAAGGCGTTCATGATTAAACAGTGCAAGAATCATCACCGCATTAAAACAATCATGGAAATGCTGCAACGCCAAGGTCTCGAGTTGGGCCATCCTTGACACCCCTCTCCATTACCTATGCCCTCAGCGATGCCAGAATAAATACCAATACATATTTGTGTCGTCGATGTTCAGACCTTCAGTGACACTCAAAGTGAGTGATATGCTTCCTAACTGAACCTTCAGAGACACCTAATCGTGCTTTAGAGCCTCCTAATTGAGCTTTCAGAGCCACAATGGAGAAAAATGTGTTTCCTCATTAAAGGTCATTTAAAGGTCAAAGGCAGTTTACGCCCATATGTGCCTCGAGTGATAGCCAATTGTGCCTTCAGTGTTTCTATAACTGGATAGAAATCTGCATAAGTCATGACCAAGAACTGTGAACTTTTTTAATGCAAAACCTAAGTCCGATCACATTAACTATCAATAAATCTCAGTCAACTGCAACAGGAGTAGAAATACCCAACCCAGTTCTGTACATCATAACACGTTCAAACATGTTACGAATCTGCATCTATCGTAGTCATGAGACCATGTAACACAACCTTTATCTTTCATAACTGTTGTATTAACCACATGTATCCACATGTATTCTATCGCATAGATTATATATAATACTACATTCATACTCAGTTATAAGCCAATACTGTATCTCGAATTGAGTACCCATTGTCTTGCAACCACTTATAATAATTGTTGCATCTTTAAACACCATTTGTGTGTATTATACTTAACTGCCGACAAAACTCCAAAATTCTTATCTTAATGTATTGCTGCTGAATGGAAACTCTGTAACCAACAGCATCTGTTAAAATGCTGCTGAATAATCTTCACTTCCAAAGTCAAACTATAATACTGCTAAAGCTTCATATATATTTTTAACACTTCATATGCCAAAGTGTAAAACAATGTTAAACTTTTGATACATGTTTCAGAAAATATGTACAAAACTGAAATAAAAATATGACTGAATGAAACTGAAATAAAAATATCAGAAAATATGTCAGATACTGTTCTCAGTATTAAATCGGAGTGCATATAAGAGGAAAAGAAACAAAGATTTTTATTTTTCATGGCGCTTTGTCTGATTTATTGCACTTTTGAAATCTACGAAACTTATGAGACACCCTGTATTAATTCCATGAAAACGGAGAAAAGCATAATGATTAAAATTATTTTGCTGGTTCAGAGTTTAAAATACGCTAGATTTAATTATTCATCATAAGTTGTTAGCAAGTAATTATTTTGGAACATTTTTTTATTCAGGTAACAGAATTTGAAATAAATATATTTCACGTCGACTTTCTGTAGATAAAACGCGACATATTTATGTTAACTGGGACTTTTTGAATATAAACTAACATTATACGCAAATTTTATTTCTGCATTGTGACAACAATTTAACTGCTTTGCACATTTTATGTCATTTGGCTACATAACATTTCACATTTGGGTTTTGTAAGAAGTAAAATAATTCCCTCACAGATCATTTCGTGCGTGAAAGCACAGCAACCTGTTGCGTACGACAAGTAAGAAACGAAGGTCCGTCACATAACTCATAACATAATAGAGTCTTCAACAATGACAAGGTTTTAGATTTGTCGGTATTTCATAAAAAACAATAGTTAATAATTTTTAAAGTAACACACCATTTTGTAAAGAAATACGTTTGCTAAAAATTTTCATTTAGATTTTCTGGGATTCTAGTCGTTGCCTACATTCTCATAAATACTAATTGAATACATTAAAAATAATATTCATTTCCTAGTGAATAAAACACCATTAAAATAGAATAATGTTTACTTTAGTCTGTTAAGCGAGGAAATATAAGAAATAATAAAATTAAGCTATCACTAATACATATTTTTAGTTTTTATATTAGTTTGTAAGGTTTATCCTAATTTTATAACAGTTATTTTAAGTTTATGCACCTATCTTGTCTCTCCTAGCTTCAGCTTACAATTTTCTTACCAGAATGTATTTTCAGAAATGCGGTTAATGTAAATGAGTAAGAGTAGTATTTAAGTCGATGCTTCATTGACTTCGTTAGACAGCCCGAATTCCTGACTAGCTCGCGTTTGCTTTTGGCTACGTCTCTCTCTAAGCTATTACTACACTCGGCCGTACTTTAGGCCCTTGGTTAGCTTCGCCGACTTAATGGAGATTTAGAAGCCAACTACTTAGAATCTTGATAGCTTCGGCTATATCTTTTAGTTAATCATTAGTTAAGTTTACATTCTTATTAATTTAAGTTCAAGCCCAAGTAGAGGCTTTGCTGTACGCTCCGAGACAGAAGCCGACTGTGTTCATATTTATTTTAAGAAATAAAGGGTAGTTAATCCTTCTTAAGTCTTACGTCTCTGTTCATACACTAAAGCGATTATTCGCTTATCAGTGTAAGGGGTTTATCACGTTGAACTGTGAAGTAAAATGGTCGAACCCCACAAGTTCATTTTTCATTTCGGATTTCTGGCAATGTTATTTAACATGTTTATAATTTTTTCAGGAGGTTTAATAAGTAGAACTGGTTGAAGTTGTATTATGCGAAACGTTATAGCCCTGTCGAATTCACAGTTTACATGTAAGTTAAATGAATTTTACATTGCAATAAAATTTTACTACCACAGCAACCGAAAGTATAAATCCTCCAGACAGTTAGTTAGATAACTATTATAATACACGTTTTAAAATTTTCGCTGTGTTACAATGCGCTAAAAATACATACCAAGATTTGTATTTGCTTTCAACTCAGTATTCTTAGACAAAACGAACTATGGAGGAAAATAGATAGAAAGTTTCTTCTGAGACGGTAGGGGGCTTGTCTAGGATACTTCCAACCCCCCTCTTTAAGTGAGCCCAATCAACCAAATCTTACCAAAGCGTCTCCAAAAAGTTCCGAAGGTCAACCGATTGCAGTACCGTAGAAATTCTCATCGATTGCCTAAAAATGAATAGAACCGCAGACGGCGATATACTTAATGTGATGTGACAAAATGCGAGATCGCTCTATTTATGCCCAGCTCTCCCGCCAGCAAAAGATAGAGCTGACGACATTGTATGACGCATCCTTTCATCCGAGGGCGCTATTCAAGGTGCTTGTAAGTGACTCTTTCCGAGTACTTTGTTAACTAATTAAGATAAGTCAAAGTCCGGGTTATTAAGCTTTGAGTTTTGGAAGACGTGTCTCTGGAACTGAAGGAAATGAGGCGTGTAGGTGAGATTCTGAAAGAAAATAACCAAACCGCATTTATGCTCACTTTCATGAAAAGACTTCTATGATCACACAACGGAGATTAATTTTATGCTGAGAAAATATCGCTTTGTTAGGGATGTCTAAATATAAAGTGTCAGAAGCATCCTTAAGTATTTTTAATGGAAGCAGTTTTCTGTTATAGCCAATTTATGATAAGATAATTAATTTAATTATTATACAAAGAAGAGATAATATGACGTACACAATTATAGGTTGCTAGACTTACAATTACTTGTAGGTTTGAAGTGTCCTAGACAAGCCTATAAACTACAGTATTCCTTTTACAAAGAAAAATATCACGCAGTTAGTGTACGCATGGTAATACAAAAATTATTTTGTAAGCTTTCATTTAGTTCACTCATGATGTTTGTCGATGGTCGAAAGTTTGTAATAAATTTTTTAACCCATTTCCTGATTACCTATAAAGTCCAAATCTTGTATACACACTATACTGTTTGTGGATCACAATAAAATGTGGTGAAACCAGTTTTTCAAAGTTGGATTCGGGTTTTTGTTTTTTAATTTAATGTTTAAATGTTTAAACCATTTTTTTATTTTTTTTTTGTCCAAAGGGGCTTTGTCCCTGAAAGACTATTGTTTCCGTTTTGCGTTTTTGCGTCGGAAATATTAAATGTCGGTTCACTTTTCAAACTGTTGCCACCAAATATTGCAGCTCTGTATTATATTTAAAGAAATTAAATAATGAAGAATCTGCCTAAATGTATGTATGTTTCTCGCATTGTGATAAAACGACGGTGCCTAGAGCCGTCGAAGTTTGAATGACCTAATCCTGCTGCGAATATGGCCATCTGGAAGCCTAGATTTGAAATCTGGAATTTGTTTTATTGTCGATTTCATATTTTCTAAAACTTTAACGAATTTTTTGATTAACAAGCTCAAAGATTTCTATGTGAGCCATGGCAACGTTGTACAGAAAAAACATTTTTATCTCCAGCGCCGTGAGACTGTGTATCGGACATTTTAAAGATATGATCGGTTCAAAATTATATTGCAATATTGTTCTTGAACTGAATTTTATAGTTTAAGTGCGAAGAACATGATATTTAATAAACAAAGGTAACACATAAAGTGTTAAAAAAACCTCTTTGGACGTAATTTTAAATCGGAAACATTTCAGATTTTCTTTTTTTAATTATTTTTTTCCATGAAGAGGAGACTTGACAAATGTGCGATGCTCTTATCGAAACCCGAAACTGGACTTCTCGAATACGCACCGAGTATGCTTCTAGTTACACCACGAAGGCATGCTTGAAGGAAGGAGAAAATACCTTATATACGAACAGATTAAAAACCTCAGAAATTTGCTGTTTGCAGCATGGATCACCAAAAAAAATCTTTTAAATCAAAATTGTGCTAAATTTTTAACGTAATTTCAGAGATTTTGCAGAATTTTGGAAATCTGGTAGATGTTTTACACTATCATTTATCCATTTCAACACGTTTATGATGTTAATATTTGAACATATAAATATTTATCAGTTACAATATTTTGAACCTTTTCACAGGTTATAAAACAAAACGTTCGTCCTCTTGTGAAGATTTATTTAGTTTGACTAAGGGTTAATTTTTAGTTAAAGCAACTTTCTTTCAGTCTCGTTTTTACCCAGACTTTCCTGCCATAATGCTAATGAGCTAGCTCACATGTATTCAAATTAAGGTAGAAAGACGTGCTAGTTAATAGAAGTTTTTAGAAGGTGATTTTAGAGCATGTTATGTCTGCTTGAAGATCACGTAGTTACTCTGAATTACTAGCGATTTAGTTCAGTGGCGTTGAGTGTTTCTAGCCATCAGGCTTGTTTCCGCCGGCTTCTACGAGTCAGAGCCTTCCTGCTCCTTAAATTATTCTGTAAGCTGTTAGATTAATTTAATTACGTTTTATTTTACGTTCAGCGTTACTTGTTTGAGTTAAGCAGAAGTGTTGGCTTTATGCAGGCCCAAGTGGAGCCATCTCTGCAATTTTATTTGATTGAATAAAGGATCCTTTAAACTCTTCTTCAGACTTTGTACTAAGACTTGGGAATAATTCCTCATACAGTCTTTCAGAACTCGTTAGTTTATGCTACTTAAGAGAACGATACTCTATACGCTTTTAAAACAAGAATGATAAAAAATAGTAACTGGGCGATGTTTTACATATTTTTAAAAAAATAACTGCAGTTTGAACGCAGAAAGGAGAAAATACCAGTTCTGCCTTGTCATGGTTATGAAATGGGAGACTGAATTCAAAGTTGGATTTCGTTATTTGTCGAAAATTAAATTTTTTTAAACTTGATATTGCCAAAACATGAATACTTTCGTCATTTCGAACACTAAAAAAATTTTTTATTAACAAAAATTTTAATGAAGAATTAAAATGTTTTTTTCTTTCAAGTCTTTGAAAGGTTAAGTCAAAATATTTTTTTTAGTCTATAATTTTAGTCTAGCCTGTTTCTTTTTCTGGAAGACGTTTTTATAGTTCGAATGCGTGAAAAATGACGACTTTTTACTAACAAATACAATTTTCCTTTCCGAAACTTTTAGGCCAACTTTTACAAGCAATCGCTTTTGGCAGTTCTCTAATCATTCAACCGCTTCCGTCCAACACATTCCTACACACCCCCACAAAACTGGACCCCTCCTTTCTAAAACTCATAGGCTAAGAAACAGAGTCGCAAATTACGTATCAAATTACGTATTGAATGCCCTGACATACAGAGAGGCAACCCCGTAGCATTACTACTTTCATAATTTGGAAATGAGCACCTTCAGGTAGTCAGTGTTTTTTCATTATAATTAGTTTTTACATTATAATTTGTTTGTGCAAAACCCCTCCAAATGTAACATGTTTACTAAATTTATAAGGTATTTCTCCCGCCTTCTTCGCGTGCCTTCGTGGTGTAGTGGTCTGCATGCTCGTCGCGTAACCGAGAGGTCCGTGGTTCGATTCCCGGCGAAGGCGTTGCTTATTTTTCATGTCTCCTGCTTCCAAAAATGCCTAATGTCTCTACACTGGCGCCCGAACTAAAAAGGTGGTGGATGATGATTCTCCACCACCGCGATTTGGCGATTGGGTCCCCCAAACTCCAGTCGCCCTTTACAAGGGGGAGTATATAAGGTATTTCTCCCGCCTTCTCCGCATGCCTTCGTGGTGTAGTGGTCTGCATGCTCGACGCGTAATCGAGAGGTCCGTGGTTCGATTCCCGGCGAAGGCGTTGCTTATTTTTCATGTCTCCTGCTTCCAAAAATGCCTAATGTCTCTACAAATTCACCTCGAAAAGTCGCATTTCTTTCTCTTTTCCTTTAGCAAAGAGTATTTTCATTTTTAATACGCCTTCGAACTTGGCCCTTATTTAGCCTTTACATCTGACAATCAAATATTTCGATAAAAAATTTGAGCTTTACATTGTACTTAGTACAGCGTTTCATTTTTATTATTATTTTTATTTCTATTTTCCCCCTTGTTTATAAATATTTCTTTCGACTGCAAGTAGTCCAACTTTTTCGCTTGATTATAAAACTTACTTCGGCATTAAATGCATTATTCGTTTCTATTTGTGTTCGAATAACAAAACGAGTAGGGAAAAGAGGCCAATTCAATGAAGAAAAGAGACCTCAAATATATATAGATATATTGAAGCTTTGTATAAAAAATTTGTTTAGAATTAAAAATAATAGTGCTAATTCACGATAGAGGTCTTAGTGAGTTGATCGGAATGAAACTCGATTTGTTGTTCAGTTAATTGACTTTGTTTAAAGCTTCAGAACACTTTTCCCTTAATAAGTTCTGTTTGGAGCTTTGAATAAAAAGATTAACTTTGGTTTTCACTGTTTTTTAGTATTTTAACTTTTTCTTTTGCTTTTCTGTTCAAAAATGTGTATTATATATTTGCAAGTTCATAAAAATAGAAATGGGTAGGGGATCATGGTTCTTACAATCCTTAAGTAATTCTCTCATATTTCATTTCCCATATTATCATATATATATATATATATGCACAAATTTCTTTCTTTGTTCAGCCAATTACAATTAAAAAGGGAGTTGCACAGAAAGGAATTTTAACAGTACCATACACAAAATTTCTCACTGTTCTATGGCTAATTGTTTTCCGAGTTATGCGAGATACGTACATACATAATATATATGTACATACGTACAGACTCCACGTAAACAATCCCAACTTTAAATAATTTTATAACACTTTTTTGAAAAAGTCCTCCTTTATTCTGTCCGTACGTATAGACGTTGCCCCAAAAAACCTTCGAAATGAATTCGGGAACGGTCAAAATGGAGATTTCTTTTGATATATGATGTCCGAAACTTCTCGAGGTTGCAATACATCCTTTACTTCATACAGCGAAATTAAAAATCATTTGCGTATTATTATATCAAGGGAGGGCTATGTTGTTGTTATTTTTTATATGAATTTCGTAATGACCCTTGTTTAATCACTTATTTCCACTAAATTGCAAAATAAATTATTTTTCCGTTTTGAGTTCATTGATTATTATATTCATTTTGAATAAACATTTATCACATAAAAACATTTTTTAATTGCATTTTATTTATACTCAAGTGTACTGAAGGGAATATAGGTTAAAACTATACATGTTTTAATACGTTTTAGACGTATGTTCATCTAACCGTATTCCTCTTTCTAAATGTTGGCAAGTTATCAAGCTGAATGACAATCAGTTTTTAAAAGAAAATTAAAATTCAGACCTTTATTTGTCTACTGGCTAGTTACAACTAAGGCGAGAATTGGCAAATTAAACATTTCATTGCTTATCGATAGGGTGGGTAACAATTAGGCTGCATACATTAAACATACAAATGCAAAAAGCAAATCGTCTTGATTTTTTTTCTTCAGTTAATCTCAGCTAATCACTGTGCAAGAAGAGCACATACAGATCTCGCAAGGAAACGATTCATTTAAACTTTCCAGCATTAAGTTGTTATTGTGACTAATGTCGCCTGTTTGATAGCAGAGCAAGCCCACGATATTCATCATTCCAAGGAGCCAAGACTGCGCTTGTCGTTGGCAAACTCCTTGGGCACCATACAGATGACAGTAAGACTTTGCTCAGTTCCGTCCCCCCCCCCACCAAGTTTGAAGGAGGGCACCCAGGGGGGGTCCGAGGG